>JAODAL010026604.1:0-56471 GCA_025379985.1 Phyllomedusa bahiana | reverse complement strand
CAGAAATGGATATCCACAGTGGTGGTACACGAGCTGACATTTGGGCTGCTTCTTGTTTGACGGATGCTGATGATGCTGATGACGACATTTGTGGCCGTGACTGGGAGGACGAGGAGGTAAGACTGCTGGATGCAGGTTGCATTAACCACTGAAGAACAGATTGGCGACACTGTTCGTTACTGAGATTCACAGGGCCCTGACCTAGCGATGACAGGCCTGACGGTCCTTAATTAAGAGTGAGTCAGTCCATGACCTCCTTGCGATATGCATGCATCTGATGGGGATAGCTGGGAGACGCCGACACCAGGTACGAGACACAGCTGCAACGTTTCGAAGGTGTTTTCCTTCTTTGTCAAGCATGCGTGTTAGATTGCATGGGAGGTACTTATACCTATCCGTAGTGAAAAATATTAAAGTGACACAGTACATATAAAAACATACAATCTAAAACCAACACTACACTGAAACATATAAACTACAAAAATGCTTTGAAACTTAAGTTTTCGTTTAGACCAATAGGGGTAAGTGCATGCATTCTCCGTATCCAATATGCTTCACGTTGAAGCAGTCTCTTTTTAACCCTGTCTGACCTATTTTCATCTATGTGCTCAAGAACGCACCATCGAAGGTCAGATACAGTGTGACCTGCTTCTATAAAATGACGGGCAATAGTTGTTTCACCAAACTTTCGTTTAGCATCCAATTCCTCTCTAGATTTTTGTTTAAATGAACGTATGGTAGATCGATGTTCATTAATCCTAATTCTTATTTCCCTACTTGTTTGACCGATGTAGATTTTACCACATGGACACTTAATGAGGTAAATAACCTGGGAGGTATTGCATGTATAGAAACTTTTTATTGGAATATCAAATCCCTTAGTAGGATGTTTGATAGTGGAACCTTTAATGATAGACGTACAGTTCAAACATTTCAAACATCCAAACGTTCCTGTTCTCATGGTACTCAGTCTCATTTGTCTTGTGGTGCGCTTTTTCATATCAGATGATACAACAATATCACCGATAGTTTTACCTCGTTTAAACACACAGATGGGAAAGTTTTTAAATATAGAGCCATATACTGGATCGCTTCTAAGCACTTGCCAATGTTTAAAAATAGTTCTTTTAATTAAATTTGCATGAGCATCATATGTGGACGTAAACATTATTTTATCTTCATTGTCTTTCTTTTTAATTTTTAAAAGATCCTCATGTTTTAATATTTGTACTTCATCTGCCACTTTTTGTGTTACATTTCTGTCATATCCTCATTTCTCAAACTTATCAACCATATCACTAGCCTTTTCTGTATATTGTTTGTCATTTGAGCATATTCTTTTAGCCCGAATTAGTTGGCCTTTGGGGATTCCTTTGAATACTTGGGGATGGTGAAATGACTTGCGATGTAGTAGGTTATTACGATCAACACTTTTCGTATACAGTGTCGTCTCCAATTTTTTATCATTCTTTATCACCTGGACATCAAGGTATTCTACAACATTAGGATGTTTAGTAAGAGTGAACTTGATCAGTTGGTGTAGACCATTAATATATTCCAAAAAGGAATCTAATTCAATTTCTGATCCCTTCCATAACAGGAAGACATCATCGACAAAGCGACGCCATAGTATGATATTAGATATAAATTTGGATGGAAAAATAAACTTTTCTTCTAACATAGCAACAAACAAATTAGCAAAACTTGGAGCTACAGGAGACCCCATCGAGGTCCCCTGCAGCTGCAGATAGAGTTGGTCACCAAACCTGAAAAAGTTCTTAGTTAATACCACGTCCAGCAATGACATCAAAAAATTAATCGATCCATTATCAAGCATTGAATTTTCACACAATACCTCTCTAACTACTTCCCGGCCGTCTTTATACGGAATGTTAGTATACAGTGATTGGATATCTAGGGTACATAGCAAATCCACCTCAGTACAGTCTATGTTCTCTATAGATCTTAAAAAGAAAGAAGTGATAAATCATCAATGTTTCCTTCTAGCGCATCAATGTGAACGGGACTAAAGAAAAATGAAACTAAAAAGGAAGGATAGAAATCGGGCCTTTTTTTTGGGAGACCCCAACCCAAATTGGGGAGATCGTGGCCGACATTTTGGAGAGGTAAAACCAAGAAATAAAGAAAAAAAAAGGGCCCAGGTGTAAAAGGGCCCAAAAAGAAAAAGAACTTGGGAAAATCTTTCTTAAATATCTCCTCTAAAACAGCTGACAGGCGCAAACACTGTTCTAAAATAAGGGACAAATTTTGCCCACATTTCTAAAGAACTTTTGATTTTAAAAATTGGGTTAGAAAAAACTATGCCCAAATATACGAGAAAAAAGTTTTTTTCATCAAAAAAAATCAATTAAAGATAAAATGATTTTAATGGCTCCAAAAAAAAAATTAAACATAGCATTTTTTGACCCAGAGATGGGAATGTCCATTTTTAACATTTTTTCCAACGACTTTAACTTAAGGAAACTCAAAGGGGGGGGAAAATGAAAAAAGGTTCCACCCAATTTAAAGTAGAAAAATAAAACGCAAAAAAGGAATTTTAAAACTGTTTAACTCATTTAATTATAAAAAAAGGGGCCCAAGGGGGGTGTTTTCTGTATTTCAAGTAGACGCAATATGTATGATGACTTTTAGACAGCTTAATAAAACCAAGTAAAAAGAAACTTAATAAAGACCCTCCCAATTTGAGTTTCAAACTTTTATTAATATTTTAAATTAAAACAAGGGGTTTTTATTAAAAATATAAAAACGATACCATTAGGAAATCTCTTATCAATGAACAACCACGCCCCCAATCTTCTACAAAAAGTCCCAAAACCCTTCACAAACCCAAACCCTTTAAACCCCCCCCGGGGAGACCCATGGGCTCGGGGGAAAAACCCTCTCTCCGGGACCCCATAGCAAAATATACCCGGGGTTTTTTTACAGCCTGTAGTAAAAAGAAAAGTAAATGCCTTACAATACGGGTCATTTTTTAAAGATTTTATAGAGAACATAGACGGGTACTGAGGGGTTTTTGCTAGGGTCCCTTTAAAAATCCAATCACTGTAAAACTAACATTCCGTATAAAAAGGGCCCGGGGAAGTAGTTAGAGAGGGGGGGGGGGGGGGGGGGGGGGGGGGGGTTTTTTTGTTTTTTTTTTTTTTTTGTTAAAAATTTAATGCTTAATAATAGAAACGATTAACTTTTGATGCATTTCTGGCGTGGTATTAACTAAGAACTTTTTCAGGTTTGGTTTAAACCCAAATCACCCGCAGCCCGCAGGGAAACCCCGATTGGGGGTCCCTGTAGCTCTAAGTTTTTGGGTAATTTGTTTTTTTGCTAGTTAAAGAAAAAATTTTTTTTTTCCATCCAAAATTTTTTTTCTAAATCAACTATGGGGGTCCTTTTTTTGTCGATGATGTCTTCCCGTTATGGGAAGGGGCAAAATTTAAATTTGATTTCCCTTTTTGGGAAAATATTAATTTGGGCTACACCAACGATCAAGGGTTTACTCTTACTAAACAAACCAAATGTTGTAGAATACCTTTGATGTCCAGGGGATAAAGAAAAAATAAAAAATTGGGGACGACACTGTAATTTCGAAAAGTTTTGATCCCCAATAACCTACTACAATCGCAAGGGCATTTTACCATCCCCAATATCAAAAGGAATCCCCAAAGGCCCAAAAAATTCGGGGTAAAAGAATATGCTCAAATACAACAAAATACAGAAAAAAAAACTAGTGAAAATGGGTTTATAAATTTGGGAAAAAAGGGATATGACAGAAATGTAAAAACCCGAAAGTGGGAGAAAAAGTAAAAAACCCTTAAAACTGACATCTTTTAAAAATTTAAAAAAAAAGACAAAAGAAAATAAAATAATGTTTTTTCGTCCACATATATTCCATTTCAAAATTTAATTTAAAAAAAACAAAATTTTTAAACATTGGGAGTGCTTAAAGCATCCAGTAAATTTGGGTCAAAAAATTTTAAAAAATTCCCATCTTTTGTGGTTTTAAAAGAGTAAAACTATCGGGGAATTTTTGTATTTATCTGATTTTGAAAAAAACACACCCCAAAAAAGAGACTGAGTACTAAAAGAAAACAGGAACGTTTTGGGTGGGTTTTAAAAAGTTTGAACTGGGAAATCTATCATTAAAGGTTTTTTCCCCCAAACAAACACCTAAATAAGGGATTTGGGGTATTCCAAAAAAAAAATTTTTTAAAACATGCAATACCCCCCCCGGTTATTTTTTACCTCCCTTAAGTGTCCATGTGGGGAAAATCTACATCGGGCAAACAAATAGGGAAATAAGAATTAGGGTTAAAAGAACATCGTTTCCAACCAACGTTCATTTAAACAAAAACCTAAAAAGAGGGAAATTTTGGGTTTCTAAAAAAAGTTTGGGGAAACAACTATTGCCCCTCCTTTTATAGAAACAGGTCACACGTATCTGACCTTTTGATGGTGCGTTCTTTAGCACATTTTGATGAAAAAGGGCAGACAGGGGTTTAAAAAAAACTGCTTTAAACGTGAAGCATAAATTTGGGTTTCGGAGGGAAAGCTGCACTTACCCCTATTTTCAAAAGAAAAATAAGTTTTCAAAGCATTTTTTTAGTTTTTTAAAATTTTTTATGTGTTTTGCTTTTTAGATTGTATGTTTTTAAAAAAATGTTTCTGTGTCCCTTTTAAAATTTTTCACTACGGATAGGTTTTTAAGTACCCTCCCAGCAATCCCAACACGCATGCTTGACAAAGAAAGGGAAAACTCCTTCGAAACGTTTTCAGGGTGGTTTTCGACCTGTTCGGCGTCTCCAGGGGATCCCCATTTGGGTTCATGCATACCCCAAGGAAAAATCTTGACTGACTCCCCCTTTTAAATTAAAATAACTTTGCCACTTTTTTTAATTTTCTATATTTTTTGTCATTTGTTTATATCAAACATCCGGTTTGAGTCAACCAATAAAAAGTATTTTAAAATAATTTTTGGTCTATCAAAACACTATAAAAAAAGATGGTAGTACGGAGAGACTTCCTAAAATAACCTTGCACTAAAGTATAAATAAAAATACAGACGCTATATAAAAGAAGGGCCCGACGGTCCTCAAAATGACGATCCGCGGGGAAAGCGTGTTTCCCCCCAGCACTGAAGGAGCCCTTCTATCGTACCTCTACCTCCATGTCCCCAAAACCCCCCCCTTTGCTCGCTCCACCTTTAAATTTTGCCCATTTCAAAATCTAAAAAATTTTTAAAGGGGAAGGAAGATTTTGGAAAATCCCTTATTAAAAGATGGGAAAACACAGCTATTTCCCCAAAACCTTTAAATCAAAAAAAAAATTGCTGGGTTCAAAATTAACTGGGAAGGGGGGCCTATCAACACAGCCCGGCCTCGCCAAAAGTGAAAAAAAACACTATCTGAAAAGTATACTATTTAAAAAAAAGGTATTTTTTTTGGCACCTTCCAAACCCGTTTGACACAAAGTTGCTGGATTCCCAAAATTTTAACCCGCAAAGTAATCTATCAACAAAGCTTGACTGACCCAAAAATGGAAAAAAAAAACCTGTTTTGAAATGTATAAAGGTATTAAAAAAGGGATTTTTTGGGACCTATCAGTACACCTGGGGTGACTACAAAGTTAAATGGGCAAATTTAACTGCAAATAATCATCAACAAAGCTTTAACTGACCAAAAAAAAGAAAAAAAACACCTGTCTGAAATTTATATGGGATAATAAAAAAAAATTTTTTGGCCTATCAAATTTACCTGTTGGGACTACAAATTGCTGAAATTTAAATTTAACTGCAAAGTAGATCTATCAACAAAGCTTTACTGAACCCAAAAGGGGAAAAAAAAAACCTGTCCCGAAAAAGTATACAGATATTAAAAGGTATTTTTTGGGGACCTATCAGACACCTGTGGTGACCTACCAAAATTGCTGGATTTAAAATTTTTAAAACTGCAAGGGGGCTTTTACAAAAACCGCTGGCCTCGCCCCAAATGAAAAAAAAAACGTATCTGAAATGTATACTGATAATAAAAGGTTTTTTTTTGGGGACCTATCAACCTGTGGTAATACAAAGTTGCGGATTCAAATTTTAAATGCAAAGTAGATCTATCAACCCAAAACTTCCCGACCGAACAAAAGTTAAAAAAACCCTGTCTGAAATTTTATACCGGGTATTAAAAAAGGGAATTTTTTGGGACCTTCATACACCTGTGGGGATACCCAAAATTGCCCGTATTCCCAAAATTTAACTGCAAAAATTTAAACTACAACAAGCTTGACTGACCAAAATGAAAAAAACACCCTTTTGAAATGTATACGGATACTAAAAAAGGGATTTTTGGGACCACAGGGGAAAACCTGTGGGGAATACAAATTGCTGTTTTTCAAATTTTAACTGCAAAGTAGAGCTATCAAAAAAAGTTGACCCGACCAAAATGAAAAAAACACCTGTCTGAAATGTAAACCGGGTTTTTTAAAAGGATTTTTTTGGCCCCCTATCAGGGAACCCGTTGTTTACACAAAATTGCTGTATTCAAATTTTTAAATTTTAAAAATAGATCTTTTCAACAAAGCTTGACTAAACCAAAAAATGAAAAAAAAACCCCCTGTTGAAATGTATACGGGGAAAAAAAAGGGGATTTTTTTGGGGACCTATCAATTCACCTGTGGTTTTCAAATAAAATTTTCGTATTCAAATTTTAACTTTCAAAGTAAAAATCTATCAAAAAAGCTTGACTGACCAAAAAATGAAAAAAAAAACCTGTCTGAAAATTTTACGGATATTAAAAGGTATTTTTGGGACCTATCAGGGAATCTGTGGGGACTACAAAGTTGTGGAAACAAATTTTAAATGCAAGGTGCTCTATCAAAACAGCTGCCTGCGCCAAAGTGAAAAAAAACCCGTATCTGAAAGTATACTGATAAAAAAAGGAAATTTTTTGGGACCCAACAACCTGGGTGAAATACAAAGTTCTGGATTCAAATTAAAAATTTCCCCAAAATAAAATCTATCAACAAAGCTTTTACTGACCAAAAATGGGAAAAAAAACCTGTCCCAAATGTTTTACGGGTAAAAAAATGTTATTTTTTTCACCCAACCGTTTCACCTGTGGTTTACTACAAAGTTGCTGTATTCAAAATTTTAACTGCAAAATAGATCTAATCAACCCAAAACTGAAATGACCAAAGTGAAAAAAAAACCCTTTTGGGAAAAGTATACTGATACAAAAAAGGGATTTTTTTGGGCCCCACAAATAAAACCTGTTGACTCCAAAAAATTGCTGAATTCAAAATTTAAATGCAAGATGGCTCTATCTCCAAAAGCTGCCTGCGCCCAAAATGAAAAAACACGTATCTGAAAAATTTTTACGAAAATAAAAGGTATTTTTTGGCACCCTAACAACCGTGGGTGACTACAAAGGTTTCTGGATTTAAATTTTTCTGCAAAATAGATCTATCAACCAAAAATTTACTGACCCAAAAGGAAAAAAAACCCCCTTTTGAAATGTATACATATTTAAAGGTATTTTTTTTGGGACCTATCAAATAACCTTGTTTTGACTACAAAATTGCTGGATTCAAAATTTTTAAATGCACCCGGGGGGCTCTTCAAAACAGCTGGCCCCGCGCCAAAGGAAAAAAAAAACGTATCTGAAATGTATTTCTGAAAAATAAAAAGTATTTTTTGGCACCTTTTCAAAATGTTTGGGGACTACAAAGTTCTGGGTTCAAATTTAACTGGGAAATAGATCTATCAACAAAGCTATCTGACCAAAAAATGAAAAAAAAAACCTGTCTGAAATGTATCCCGGGTTTTTAAAAGGTATTTTTGGCACCTATCAGTACACCCGTGGGACTACAAACTTGATGGTTTAAAATTTTAAAAGGAAAGTAGATCCCATTTAAAAAAGCTTGGGCTGAAACCCAAAAATGAAAAAAAAAAACCTTTTTGAAATGTATCGGGTATTAAAAAAGGGATTTTTGCACCCATCAGTACAAACCTGTGGTGACTACAAAGTTGCTGGATTCAAATTTTTAAAATGCAAGGTGGCTCATCCCCAAGCGGGCCCGCGCCCCAAAAAGAAAAAAAAATTAACTTGAAAAGTAAAACGAAAATAAAAAGGGTTTTTTTTTTGGGGACCTATCCCAACCCTTGGGTCTACAAAAAATTTCTGTATTTAAATTTAAGTGCAAGGTTCTAACAACAAAGCCCGGGCTTTGGGCCCAAAATGAAAAAGAAAAACCAATCGGGAAATGTATGCTGAGAATAAAAGTGGAGTTTTGCACCTAACAAATAGACCTGCATTTACTAGAAAAGATCTGTATCCTAATATAAGGCAATGCAAATGTCTAAACAAAGTTTTGGCTGTAGAATATCCAGTATCCTTTAAGAGCTTGTCGTGTTCGCCCGCGGCGCCCCCCCCCCACTCCCCTCCGTGACTTTACAGCGGTAGATGCCCCTTTTAAAAATTCTCTGCCTAACTACCTAAAATCTGCAAATCTCTGATCTAACTAACTTATAAGGATCACAGCTAACAGTAGAGCTGTCTCTGTGAAAAAATAAATTAATTTCGCTGAGCTGTTTGCTGAACTGTTTGGACAGGCAGAGCGCACGTCCTACTGCTATGAGACGCTGACAGACACTGACATGAACAGGAAGGGCTGTTCTATGTAAAACGAGGTCATGTGATTTTTCCAGCCAATCGCAACCATACACATCCTAGTCATGACGTCGCACACACATCCCACCCTGCCCCTATTCTGTAAGCTGATTTGCTGGCCCCCAAAAATGGACAGGAAGCGCCGAAAATGGCGCGATATTAATAGATTATGCACAGATTTTAACCTAAATTATCGCGTGATCTAAAAAATCCGATCAACGTAAATACCGTGCCGATTTCAACTTTGTCGATAATAATCGCTCAACACTATCAAATACCTCATTAAGATCTGTTGTGTAAACATACCCAAAGGATATGAAAAAGCTGTGTATCTTTAGCAGCAGAAAATCTGCAACATTTCCACATGTATGTCTGCAGGTGCAAATCTCCACCAGATCATACAGATTTTGGTGAGGAGTTGTATACAGATTTGCGGTTGTGAATTTGGAACTGAACAGGTTAATTTAAAGAGGACTTGTGACATAAGCTTATGTGTGCATTTTAGTAAATACTCAACTTCCCTAAAATAACAATCCTGGAGTACCTTCTCTTATGACTTTAAAGGTATTGTTAATCTCCCCCTTTTCAAACTTTGCAGCTTAGGATGGAAAAGCCCCCCAAAAAACAATCCTCATGCCTGAAATGCTGCTCGTTCCAGCGACATGGTTCCTGATCCTCTCTCTCAATGTTCTGTTGATTTTCGTCTTTGGCCAAATGAAATGTCACCACTTTAGCCTATGAGTCGTTTCAGAGGTCAAGTGATACAGCCCCACTGTTAGGAAATCAAGGCTTGGAACACTGACAGCATAGCAACAATTGTATGGCAGGGGCAGGTTCCAGATGGAGAGGGCAGTTACCCTGCTTATAGGTTCTAAGGGCTAAATAAACCAAGTAGGGTGTAATGAGTGATGGCTGCTTCACTATATACCATATTCCATTTATTTGTTGATACGTATTGTATATTTTTATGGCACTTACCATCTTGAATAATTCCAGTAAAAGCTAAGTATTAATTTATATATAGTCTCCTCTATTGTTTCCTAAAGCCAAGAGAAACAGAAGACAGGCAGAGAGGACCAGGGTGAGGGGAAGGACGGCACTTCGCTGAAAACTTGTCAGCTCTTATTATTGTTTTTTTTTCTTCCAGGCATAGCTACATAATTTGGTTTAAAAAAGGGGAGGTGGACAAGTTGAGCTGGTCCTCTGTTATTCTTTTTAGAAATGTATTACTGAATCACTTAACAGGGCATTACCATTCCAGATTGGCAATACCCAGCTGACAAATTGGTGATGGATTTCTAGGAATCATGAGAGAGGAATCACACAACATAGAGATTCAAGAAAAGATTCTTCAAAGTTGTTATTTCCCGGGAAATACTAGTATTTCTTCAAACACACATTAAGAATGGAATTGGTACATTCAAAATCCAACATTGTAAAAACTGCTGGCAAAATTTTGTATTTCTACAGAAAATGAAATCATTGTGCATTCATGGAGGATTCTGACTTCCCGTCACATCCTTAACATAGATCTATGTCTACACAACAATGTGAAAATGGCAGCCACAATCCGATGGCATTTTCACCTCGCTGGACCACTCCGCACCGCAGGTTTTTTGTGCAGTTTTTGCACAAAAAAGGCAGTCGGATTTCGGATTCTCGGTGGCCCAGTACATTGGGGCTACAGGAATCCAATAGCAGTCCGCCAGAATGTACAACATGTTCTATATATTCCGCCAGATGGTTTTAGGTTTAGTAAACCCTCAGTAAAAAATCAGTGCTGTATAGACTAAAACACGGATTTTCTATTGAGGGCTACGCAGCGCTGGGTACAGTCGGATTTTCCGTGGATTCAAAATACTGAATCCACTGAAAAACTGACCACAATCCAGTGATGTGTAGACATATCCATAAGCTTACATGTTGCAGACACAACAGACCAATTTCTGTGCTGATTGAGAGCAAATTTCTTCTGCACCATATGGATGAGATTTCTTAAATTGCTTTTACCTTGTGCCCACTATAATACATGTGAAACTTTAAGGTGCTTTCACACAGTGCAGTTTTGGTGCAGTTTTAACTGCGCTCCAATAAAACTGCCTTTATTACCAGCAAGCTTCTTTCACTTGTTTAAATTGTTCAGAAATGTCTTTCAAGTAAGTAATCAATTACTGTGTTTGAAGTCTTGTTGATGACAAACACACTAATTGATCACTCACTTTCCAAAAAGTTTAGGTAAGTGAAAGAAGCTTGCTGGTAATAAAGGCAATTTAAATGAAGCACAGTTAAAACTGCACCAAAACTGCGCTGGTTTGAAAGCACACTTATTTTCATAACTGTTGCATTTTCCCCAGTAAAAAACCCCTAATAACACTGATTGGAGACTGACAGAGGAAAACCATTTAGTCCTATGTATGTTCATATAAAAAAGCACCCCTGTTAACAGTTGACATTCACAATTCTTTTCTACTCTATTGATAATTGAAAATAATCACTACATGTAATTCAGACATCAAGTAGTATTGTTAGATGGTGTTGTAACATATCTTCTAGTAGTTTAATTTACCTGGAACAATTGTTTTTTCCCCAAAGCCTTGTCAGCTGCTTAGCAGAGGAAATTGTCTTGTATATATTACATCTCAGTAAAAGTACACCTGTCTTATAAGGATCTACACAACAGATAAAAACAGAATGAAAAATGAAAATTCTCTACTTTATTGATAGAGCAGTTTTATTAATATAATAATACATTGCCTCCTACTATATGTATATCTGTTTTATTATAAAAATCTAAGGTGTAGATTACATTGTAATGGTAGGCTATTTAAGGACATTATCTCTTAAAGAATATATCATTCTATGGCTCGGATCCTAATGCAGGTTGTTTTAAAATTCAAACTCTCCAGCGGGGAATTTTACTAAGAAAGACTGACATCGGTTTCTTTTGTTTTTATAACTTGTTTTTTTTTTTACACATTGTATGAAATTTTGGGGATGGGTTCTCAAGAGGTAAAAGTAAC
Source organism: Phyllomedusa bahiana (assembly GCA_025379985.1). Classification (NCBI taxonomy): domain Eukaryota; kingdom Metazoa; phylum Chordata; class Amphibia; order Anura; family Hylidae; genus Phyllomedusa; species Phyllomedusa bahiana. The sequence continues at coordinate 44,782 of JAODAL010026604.1, read as the reverse complement.
TCAGCTTTCAGAAGAAGAATATTATGTTACTAGCAGGCTGTGTTTACTGAATAATAAATCGCTGTAAATGCCATAAATATACAAAGGTGAAATACAAAAGCACAGTTACTTTCAATGCCTCATTGTTTGCACATTATTCCTGCTGTATCTAAAGACTAAAACCACAGATAGAGTTTTTAATACCTATTTTCAGAAAAAAGACTTTTTTGTTCATTTAAAATAAAAAACCAGTGCGAACTAACGCGTTTTTCCCACACTTGAAGGAAATCACTTTTTGTTCCTTATATATTGCCTAAACTAGAATAAATACTTTTTGATTTATAAGGAACATAATATGGACAAAAGTATGTGTCTCACTGACATTTGGAGAAATTATTGGGTATTTTTATTTAAATACCATGGGACTGGGGGTCATTTTTTTTGGCTATCTCTCTAGGGTTTGGGAATGCTTTTCGAATTTTGTGTCCTTTTACCCCTCAAAAAATCATTTGTGAGGTCAGTCACAGATATTGGTCTGGTATAAATTCAATTAATTTCATGCCAAAGATGTTCAGTGGAATTGAGATCAGTACTCTATATAAAATTACTCTTTTCCAAAAATTTACAGTAGATACTATTCATTCCAGTAGGCAACATTGTGTAGGCTTTTAGCAAACAGATATCTGTACATTAGTTTGATCAAAAGTAAAATGTGATTCATCATCCCAGAGAACATGTTTTTACTGCTCCATTGGCATGTTACACCACTACAATTTAATAATGTCAATTTTGATGGATTTTAGGCTTGCATTAGCAACGAGTTTACGGAAACTATTCATGAAATACGATGACAGTTTTTTTGTGGTGATCTGATGCCAGAAGAATATTCTGAACTTTGTAGTGAGTTATGCTTTATGGTAAGCGTTGAAGGTATACTCATGTGCTGTAATGATAACCATCCAACATTATAATGAAACTGTCTTTCATGAGGGCTTTCCCATGAAAGGAAGAACAAGAGATACTTCTGCTGCAGACGTTTAATGATTTTTATAAGCTCAGTTTATTAAAAAATAATTATTTGTTGCTTACTGCATCTTTTGCCAAAGTTCTTGGCCATTTTTGTTGTGCTGTGAGTGGTGGCTGGGAGGGAGGTGTTAGTGTGACACTGAAGGTGGCCAGGTTTGTGGGTGCGTATTTTGGTACATATACCTTGCATCCCAGCCCCTGCCATTGCCTGTATGTATATTAGAACTGTTTCTGGATGAATGGATGTGCATATGTGTATTACTATTGCCCCGATTGCAAAACCAAACTGAAAATGATCGCAACTCTTATATTCTGCCTGTCCGGATGCTGCACAGTGTCACGGTCCACGCCACAGTCCCTGCTCTGGACCGCAGATGTGTCCATATCCCTGTTGTGGTCGTGGCTCCCGCTGTTTGCGTGTGCTCACCTGTCCTCACTGGCACTCGGTGCTGCCGGTGTCTAGTGCGCTCACGCGTCCTCCCTAGGACGTGTGCACTCCGGCTCACTGAAATTGAAAGGGAGATTCCACGTTTGGCTGGCTGGTGGCCTTTCACCACCTTGGACTTGGAGAGTTTCCTGCCTGTGCTCTGTGTCTGTTTTTTGATGTCTCTACATTTCCCCTGACCTCTGGTTGCTGTCTGGTTACCTGAATTTATTGCCATTCTGGTTTTTGCATTATACCAGTCCAATACTTGAACTGCTGTTACCTGCCACCACGCCAGTCTTCTACCTACCTGGGACTCTGCTACTACCTAAGGTTGAACATGCCTGTGACCCATTACTTCCTACTGTCCTCTGTCCAGCAAATAGCCACGCCAGGAGTGGACAAATGAGGTTTTCCCACAGCTAAGTCCATGTGGCCATGTGGCAGGCTCCGGTGAGGACCCAGGACCCCTTAGACTGCATCGTGGCACGGTCTGCATCTACACCAATGCTCGCAGTTATCCAGAGGATCCACATATACCCGGCTTCCACCCATTACACACAGTATTTATATGCCACCAACAGTTGTGCGCGTATCCACAGAACCGGCGCACTGGCGTCACCATACAGCTGCTTCTCTGTTACTCCCACATAAATCAAACCACACATGCCCCTTTTTTCAACTTGAAAGACAGTTAATGACCTTAAACCTTCATGGTGAGATAAACCCTTCAAGTTCATTACAACTATGGTTGAATTGCTGAGAGATGACATTACTGAGGAACAAAAAAAGGAAAAAAAATTGCTTGGAAAATCCTGTCTGAAGCCAACACTGCGGGAAGATATAGGTACAGGTAATGAACAAGTGGAATCATTATGGGTAAATATACATGGGGTAACAATAACAATATAATACTAATAGGGGTCTGCTATAGGCCCCCAAGTATAACAGAACCCATAGAAGATGTACTCCTCAGGCAAATAGATGAGGCGGCTAATCAGAATGAGGTTATTATTATGGGCGACTTTAACTATCCAGACATCAATTGGGAATCTGAAACCTCTCACAAAGGAAACAGGTTTTTGTCAATAACTAATGATAATTACCTTTGCCAAATGGTGCAAGAACCGACTAGAGGAAAGGCCCTTCTAGATTTAATATTGACTAATAGACCTGACAGAGTAACAAAGGTTCAGGTTGAGGGGCACCTGGGAAATAGTGACCATAATATAATAATTTCCGTTTATCCTTCAATAGGTTTTTTGTCAAGGAGCCACAAAAACACTGAATTTTAGGAAGGCTAATTTTATTCTGCTTAGGGAGGCCCTAAACCGTATTGACTGGGACAATGTGTTTAAATATGGCAGAACTAATAATAAATGGGATATTTTAAAAACATCCTAGGCTACCACTGTGAGAGGTACATACCTTATGGTAATAAAATAATTAGAAACAGGAAAAACCCAATGTGGATCAACAGGGATGTAAAAGAGGCAATAAAAAACAAAAAGAAAGCGTTTCACCTACTAAAACAGGAAGGTAGTGAAGAGGCACTAAGAAGCTATAAGGAAAAAAATAAAGTGTGTAAAATAAAGATAAAGGAAGCAAAGCTGGAGACATATTGCCATAGAAAGTAAAACTAACCCCAAAATATTTTTTAACTATATAAATAGTAAAAAGATTAAAACAGAAAATGTTGGCCCTTTGAAAAATACTGAGGGAGAGACACTAGAGGGCGATGAGAAAAAAGCAAACCTATTAAACACTTTTTTCTCCACTGTATTTACCGAGGAGGATGAGCTTCCTGTTGAACAGTGGGATGAGGTAAACTCCAACTTTCTTGTCTTACCCAAGAAGAAGTGCAGCTCTGTCTTAAGAAGATTAAAATAGACAAATCCCCAGGTCCAGATGGCATACACCCATGTGTCCTAAGGGAGTTAAGTGATGTCATAGATAGGCCCCTATTCTTAATATTTATGGACTGTCTAATAACGGGGTATGTCCCAAAGGATTGGCGCATAGCAAATGTGGTGCCAATATTCAAAAAGGGGTCAAAAAGTGACCCAGGAAACTATAGGCCGGTAAGTTTGACCTCTGTTGTAAGGTAAAATGTTTGAAGGTTTTCTCAGAGATGCTATCCTGGAGTATCTCACTGAAAATAAATGTATAACGCCATTCCAGCATGGGTTTATGAAGGATCAGTCCTGTCAGGCTAATCTCATCAGCTTCTATGAGGAAGTCAGTGCTAGACTGGATCGGGGTGAGGCACTGGATGTCATATATCTAGATTTTTCTAAAGCATTTGATACGGTACCACATAAAAGGTTGGTAAGTAAAATGAGAATGCTTGGACTGGGGAAAATGTGTGCAAGTGGGTAAGCAACTGGCTCACTGATAGAAAACAAAGGGTAGTAATTAACGGTACATACTCTCACTGGATTGATGTTACTAGTGGGGTACAAGGGTCAGTATTGGGCCCTATCCTCTTCAACATTTTCATTAACGATCTTACACATGGATTGCACAGTAGAATATCGATCTTTGCAGACGATACAAAGCTCTGTAAAGTAATCAACACAATAGAGGATAATGTGTTATTACAAAGGGATCTGGATAAGTTGGAGGCCTGGGCAGGAAATGGCAGATGAGGTTTAACACAGATTAATGCAAGGTTATGCACATGGAGAGGAAAAATCCATTACATGACGACATGTTAAATGGAAAAAAAGGCTGGGTAAAAGTGACTGGAAAGGACTTGGAATCCTGGTGGACAGTAAACTTAATTGTAGCAGCCAGTGTCAGAAAGCAGCTGCCAAGGCAAATAGGATCATGGGGTGCATTAGAAGGGTATAGAGGCACATGATGAGAACATTATTCTCCCATTATACAAGTCACTGGTTAGACCACACATGGAATATTGTGTACAGTTTTGGGCACCAGTGCACAGGAAAGACATTGTAGAGCTTGAACAGGTACAAAGGCGGGCAACAAAAATAATAAAAGGACTGGGTGGACTACAGTACCCAGAAAGATTAGCAAGATTAGGGTTATTTAGTTTAGAGATTCGGGGGGACATAATAAATATGTTTAAATACATCAAGGGTCAATATAGAGATCTCTCCCAAGATTTATTTATACCCAGGACTGTATCTAGAACAAGGGGGCATCCTATACGTCTTGAGGAACGAAAGTTTCTACATAAACATAGAAAGGGATTCTTTACTGTAAGAGTAGTGAGACTGTGGAACTCTCTGCCAGAGGAACTTGTAATGGTGAATTCACTAACAAAGTTCAAAAAGGGTTTGGATGCACTTCTGGAGCATAATAATATAACAAGTTATAGTGTCTAGGATTCTGGAGAGGGGTCATTGATCCAAGGATTTTTCCGATTGCCAGATTGGAGTCAGGAAGGAATTTTTCCCTAAAATGAGGACAATTGGCTTCTACCTCATTGGGGTTTTTTGCCTTCCTCTGGATCAACACCTTAGCACAACAGGCTGAACTGGATGGACGTCTCGTCTTTTTTCGGCCTTACAAACTATGAAACTATGAAACTATGGACCAAGAAACACAAGGAATAGATATTTGACCAGTAAAAATCTGTATTTTGATCTAATAAGTCACAATTTTAGATCTTTTATTCCACCTATCGTGTTTTCGAGATGCAAAAAAAAAATTTAGAGAATATTTTCCACATTTGTGGTTATTCCCATGAAGCATGAAGGAATACATGTGATGGTGTGTCAATGTTTTTCTGGTGACAGAGTTGGTGATTGTTTCAAAACTCAAGGCACACTTGGCCAGCATTGCCACCAGTGGCATTACTAGGGTCCTAAAACATCTGGAGCACAGGTCCTCTGTGTTACATTTTGCTCACTAGGGCTGGATACACAGCATTTTTCATGCCACATTGTGTACTGACGCATATATTTTTATGGAAAAATAAAGTATGGTCCTTACACTTTTATGTGTAGTTTACATAGTTACTGTCCATCACCTCAGAAGTACACTATAATGAAAAGCAAAACTGGCATATTTGCTTTTTCAAAAGCTGTTACCTACATATGATAATGTGATGTGTAGGTAACAGCTGTTACAGATAACAGTCTTACAGTTTCCAAATAATACACCTATATATGAAGCAAATATACTATATGCTTTATTTTTTCTTCCCACAAAAACCAAAACCCAATAATATTATTAGGTAAGGACCAAATAATTCCACCAGATCATGACCAAATGCGACCACCCTATGTGACTACCAGCTGTACGCAGGCGCTCTGCAAACATATATTTAATTACAGTGCAGTTACATCCAGTGACTCACAGGAGATGTCTTCTCTGATGGGAATCATTCAATTTCCTTTTTCTTTTCCTTCTGTCCCAGACTGCCATACTGAGTTCTCCCGACCACAATTTGTCTCTGAAGAATTTACCACACAAATATTTTACAAATCCTCACTTTTCCAGCACCTATATACCTACCTACATACTGGGGAGTCTATACTGTATACTTCCCTACCTAATGGTGGCCTATATAAGAAAGGGTGGTCATGCTATATCCCTCAGCTTTTCTATCATAGGAAAGCTGGGTGCCTGCTGTTGGGAATTGGAACTCAACCATCGTTCCTATGTAGGCCCCAATTAAGTAGGGATGTATGTAAACCCCTACAGTAGCTAAGTGAGTATATTGATCTCCTCAGTATGTAGGTATCACTCACAAAAGTGAGCACCCTCCACCCCCTCACATTTTTGTAAATATTGTATTATCTCTTTTCATGGGACCACACTGAAGATATGACACTTTGATACAATATAAAGTAGTCAATATACAGCTTGTATAACAGTGTAAATTTGGTGTGCCCTCAAAATAACTTAACACAAAGCCATCAATGTCTAAACTGTTGGCAACAAAAGTGAGTACACCCTTAAGTGAAAATAGACAAATTGTGCCCAATATGCCATTTTTTCTCCATGGTGTCAAGTGACTCGTTAGTGTTACAATATCTCAGGTGTGAATGGGGAGCAGGTGTGTTAAGTTTTGTGTTATCGCTCTCACACCTTCTCATGCTGGTCACTGGAAGTTCAACACCTCATGCAGCAAAGAAATCTCTAACGATCTGATAAAAAGAATTGTTGCTCTATATGTAGGTGGCCTAGGCTGTAAGAAGATTGACAGCACCCTGAAACTGAACTGCAGCACAGTGGCCAAAACCATACAGTGGTTTAACAGGTTTAAGACAGGTTCAGAACAGGCCTGGCCATGGTCGACCAAAGAAGTTGAGCGCACATGCTCAGCGTCATATCCAGAGATAGTCTTTTCAAAATATACGTATGAGTGATGCCAGCATTGCTGCAGTGGTTAAAGGGGGAGGGGTCAATAGGTCAGTGTTCAGACTATACACTGTACACTGCATCGCTGTTGTCCCAGAAGTAAGCCTCTTCTAAGGTTATGATGCCTACAAACAGTTAGCTGAAGACAAGCAGACTAAGGACATGGATTACTGGAATCATGTCTGGTTCTGGCAAGACCAATATAAACTTACTTGGTTCAGATGTTGTCATGTGTTTGTGGTAGCTGTCACAAATGTCGAGTATTGGATCCTCAGGGTCACTGTGAGAAGATGATATGTTACATGTCTGGAAGCAAAGTCTTAGGCGCCAAATAGGTCAGCACATGCAGGAGGCAAACAAGGTTAGAGTCCAAGCAAGGGGTTAGGCAACAGAAGAACACTAGCAGTAACACAACTCTCCACTAAAGCACACCAACCGACTGTCAAGGGCAGATATAGGGTCAGCGCCCAGTGACACAGAGGATGGGAATAGGTGAGTACCCGCAGCCTGATACAGGAGAAGCATGAGCACACCCACGGTCTGGCATGAGGGCCGCTGCATGATTCATGACAGTACTCCTCCCCCTTAGGCCTCCCCCTCTTCTGAGAAAGTATGACTTTTTGTACTAGCTCAGTAGCATGCCAGTTGTCCTCTGCCCCCATATCTCTCTTTTCACTTGTATCCCTTCCAGTCAACTAGGTAATACTGCTTCCCATTAATAGTCTTCTCATCTAGGATCTCTCTAACTTCAAAAGTATCACTGGCTTCAGCTTCAGGAGGTGGAGAATTGGCTTTTTGGGAAAAGTTGTTGAGGACCAGAAGTTTGCATAGCGAGACATGGAAGGAGTTCGGGATGTGCAGAGCTGGAGGCAGGTGGAGTTTGTAGGACACAGGATTGTTGTGCTGGAGTTTCCCAAAGGGCCCCCCGGGAAAGTGTTTTACCCCCCTGGCAAAAAACCCAGACTTTTTTCTCCTGGAGGGGAAAATTTTGGGGGGGGCCTTTAAATTTTTCTTTTTTGAAAGGGGTTTTGGTGCAAGAGGATGCCAGTTGAAGAGAACGTCAGGTTTCTTGTCAAATCATGGTGATGTCTTGGATTTGGACATTTATCACAGGAACATCAGATGAGGCAACAGTTGGGAAAAAGGAAAGAAGAGAATATTGAAACCCTTTCACGTAACCTCGCCCAACGTGACTGGAGGCCACTTTTAATGGCGTCCAAAATTTTTTTTCCACTTTTGCTCACCCCTCAAACAGGTAGCGAATCAAACATAAATCGGCCCCCCCAAAAAAAGTTCCGCACCCCAAGTTTTTCCCTGCCACCCCCCTTTCCCTTTAAAACTCCCAAAAAAAAAAAAAAAGGGAAAAGAGGGGAAGGACTCTGATGTAAAATACTTTAAAAAAACTTAAAAACGCTTAACGGGGCACCCCACTGCTCCCCACAGCTACAGGGTTAAAAAAAAAACACTTTTCAAGGTTAATTGGGTCCGGTTTCAGCAACAAAAACCAAAAGTAAATTTAAAGGTTTAAATTTAATAATTAAAAAGATTTACAAAGCTTACTAAAAAAAATTTCAATAATTTAAAGACTATTTTTCCCTACGCATCAAACAGTTAAAAAAAAATAAAGGGATAAAATTAGGAAAAAATTTCACACTTACAAATGGGGTCAAAAACCCTTTTAGATCCAAGGGGCTTTGGGTTTAAAAGGAGATGGAAAACCCGCTCAATCAGAAAATTTAAACCCCCCCGGCATGAAAAAACAGATTTGAGTCTGGCCATGGGGTTTTTTAGGGCCCAAATCTCTGTCCAGGTTTTTCCCTCCTCTCTCATAATTTCGGCTGCTCTTTTACTGGTAAAATTTTAAAGAGGTGGGTTTGGGCACTTTGGTTGAAAATGAAAGATCGGGAGGTTTTCGCCTTTTTTTTGGCGAAAAGGGCCTCACCGATCCGAATCCCCTGCGGACCGCAGGGATTTCATTTTAGGCGTAAGGGTTTCCTTTCCCCTTTCGCCTTTCGCCCCCAACATGAAGGGGGGTTGCAATGGGCGGTGTTGGGGGTTCTTTTGGGGGCCCCGGGAAAAAAAAAAAAACCCCCCCCCCCCCCCGGGGGGGGACATTCGTTTCCCCCCGAGGGATGCATGAACGCGGGGGCGGAAAAGTGCGGGGCATTTTCAGCGCTCGCCAGTCCCACAGGCAGAATTTTTGGAAATTGGTTTTAAACGAGCCCAAAGGGGGGAAGTGGAGCGGGGAAAAACTAACATGAGAGGAAAAATTAAAAAAATCCCCAAAAGAAAAACCGGCTTCACGCCGTGGGGGCATGGATTTTGATTAAAAAATCGTTTTTTTTAAAGGTGTCAAATATTATCTGAAAAAGAGCTGAAACCTTCTATAAACATACATCAATCAAATCCCTAACAACGCGTTTGTCGCCGAGGCCGGCGCTACATCAGAATTTGCGATATAGAGAATTGCCGGGAAATACAGTAGTTCAAAATCTGTAAGCTTTTCGCATTGGTCGGCAAAAACCAGCCAATCAGAATAGCAGTGACAGTGAACCATTATATCCTATAGAGTAGTATTGACCAATCAAATTCAAAGGCGGGACAGTTCAAAATACAGTAAAAAGGCAGAAAAGAGCTGATTGGTTGAGCCCAGGCGGCAGATATGAATCCACCAATCATATGTAGTGCCTCTATTTTGAGTGGAGCAAGAGGGGCGCGATAGAAGGGCGCCCTAAAAGTTATTACTGTCTATGGGAAATATTCTAGTACTGTGATTGGTTGGTGGGAAGAGGGGCTCGTCCAGCTTAGCCAATCAGCGGCTGAGCTACTTATCTCATAGAGTTCTATGGGAAAAGAAATGCAGAGCGAGCTCTGTTTGTGATTGGCTAAGTTAAAAGAGGCGCGGTTATTTGGACCAATGGGAGAGTGAGCGACACGCTTATGGGTTTTCTAATGCAATCTATAATAAAACTGTACATGGCCGAAATCAAATGATAAGACTCACGAAGTTGTACCGATGTGTATATAAAATGTACAATAATATGGGGTTAACGAAAATAAAGAAATAAAAATGAATTCAATGAGTTAATTTTTATTTCTTTATTTTCGTTAGCCAATGATCAAGAATATGGGGCTAACGAAAATAAAGAAATAAAAATGAATTCATTGAATTCATTTTTATTTCTTTATTTTCGTTACCCCCACATTATTGTTCATTTTATATACACATCGGTACAACTTTATTATAGATTGCATTAGAAAACCCATAAGAGCGTTGCTCGCTCTCCCATTGGTCCAAATAACCGCGCCTCTTTTAACTTAGCCAATCACAACAGAGCTTGCTCTGCATTTCTTTTCCCCATAGAACTCTATAAGATAAGTAGCTCAGCCGCTGATTGGCTAGCTGGACGGGCCCCATTTCCCTCAACCAATCACAGTACTAGAATATTTCCCATAGACAATAATAACTTTTAGGGCGCCCTTCTATCGTGCCCTTCTTTCTCCACTCAAAATAGACGCACTATATATGATTGGTGGATTCATATCTGCCGCCTGGGCTCAACCAATCAGTTCTTTTCTCCCTTTTTTAATGTATTTTGAACTGTCCGCCTTTGCATTTGATTGGTCCATACTTCTCCGTAGCTTATAATGGTTTACTGTCGCTCCTATTCTGATTGGCTGGTTTATGCCGACGAATGAGAAGAGCTTACAGAATTTGAATTACTGTATTTCCCAGTAATTCTCTATATCGCAATTCCTGATGTAGCGCCGGTCTCGGCGACCAACGCGTTGTTAGGGATTATGATTGATTTATGTTTATAGAAGGTTTGAGCTCTTTTTCAGATAATCTTTGACACCTAATAAAAATGATTTTTTTCAACCCCTTACCGCCGGAGCCAGTTTTGGCCTCTCTGACAAAGCCCCATTTTTTAAATCTGCCATGTATCACTTTATGTGAGAATAACTTTTTCACACTTTTACCTATCCATGTGATTCAGAGATTGTTTTCTCGTGACACATTGTGCTGTAAGTTAGTAAGAGATTTTGGTCCGAAAAAATGCTTGTTTATTTGTGAAAAATATCAAAGAATCGTGAAAAATTAGAAAAATTTACCAATTTTAAACTTCAAAAATTTCTGCATGTAAGACAGATAGTTATTTCACTCAAAATAGTTTATAACTAGCATCTACCATATGTCTGCTATAGTTTGGCATCATTTTTAATGTCTTTTTTTTAACGACATTAGGGGGCTTAGAAATTTAGTAGTAATTTTCAAATTTTCAACAAAATTTGGAATATATATTTTTTAGGGACCAGTCCAGTTCTAACGTGACTTTGATTGACCTGTATGTTAGATACCCTCATAAATGACCTCATCTAAGAAACTACACCCCTTAAAGTATTCAAAACCGCATTTAGGAAGTTTATTAACCCATTAGGTGTTTCACAGGAATTAAAGCAAAGTGGAAGTGAAATTTCAAAATTTCACTTTTTTTGCAGATTTTCTATTTTTATACATTATTCACAAGAATACGGTAAATGTGATCAGGGATATGCAACTTAATATTCATTCCCCAGATTCTGCCTTTTCAGAGATATCCCGTATGTGGCCCTAGTGCATTATTTGGCTCAAACACAAGCCCCAGAATAGGAGGAGCACCTACTGGACTCTGGGATCTCATTTTCATTACCATTTTATTTAGGGGCCATTTCAGGTTTGCAGACACCCTAAAGTGCTAAAACTTAATAAACTCCCCTAAAAATATCCCATATTGTACCCCGTAGTGAGCATATCGACCCCACAGATGTGTCACAAAATTTTTTAGCGTTAGGCTGTGAAAATGAAAATAATTTTTTTTTTCCAATAATCTGCAATTTTAGTTGAAAATGTTTCATATTTACAAGCAATCCTGGTAAAAAAGCACCCAAAACCTTGTTACGAAATTTCTTCCAAGTTCGGCAATACCCTACATGTGGGTGTAAACTGCTGTTTGGGTGCATGGCAGGGGGTACAAGGGAGGGAGCGCTCTTTGACTTTTGGAATGCAGATTTTGGTGGGACCATGTCGCATTTTCAAAGCTCCCAAAGTACCAGAACAGGTGAAAGCTTCCAGAAGTCACCCCATTTTGGATTCAGCACGCCTCATAGATCTCATCTAGGGGTGTATTGTACATTTTGGGTGCACAGTTGTTCCAAAGTTTTTTTTTTTACATTGGGCTATGAAAATGAGGGGAAACGCAATTCCGCCATTGTTTTTTGGGCTTCAATTTTACAGCGTTCGCCGTGCAATATAAATGACAGGATATCTTTACTATGGGGGTCGGTACAATTGCAATGATTATAGATTTTATATAGTTTTTTATGTTTTTATTTTTTACACAATAGAATAGATCTATAAAAAATTGGCGTTTTTATGTTGTCCCCTTTTTTGTAGCCATAACGTTTTCAGTTTTCTGTATAAGGAGCTGATTATAGGCTTGTTTTTTGTGGGATGAGTTGACATTTTTATTAGTACCATTATGGGGGGCATATGCCGCTTTGATCACTTTTTATTAAGGTTTTTGTGAGGCATTTTGAACAATATACAGTATTCCTGGTAGTGTTTTTTATTTTTATTTTTTAACAGCGGTCACCGTGCAGTATAACTGACATATTAGTATTACTCAGCAGGTCGATACGATTACAGCGATATCCAAGTTGTATATTTTCTTTATGTTTTACTGCTTTTACGCAATAAAAACACCTTTATTCAAGAGGGAAAACATGTTTTTGCATCGCCATAGTCTGAAAGCCATAACTTTTTATTTTTCTGTGTACGGAGTTGTATAAGAGCATGTTTTTTGCGGGAAGATTTGACGTTTTTATTGTTTTAATTTTGGGGGGACAAGACTTTTTGATCAGTTTTAAATCCGTTTTTTGGGAAGGCAGGGTGAAGAAAATACTGCAAACAAGTAGTGTTTTTATTTTTAACAGTGCTCCCCTGCAGTATTCGTGACAAGTTAGCTTTACTCTCTGGGTCGATACGATTACGGCGATACCCTATTTGTATAGTTTTTTCATTTTAAAGCACTTTAAAAAAAAAAGTGTTTTTATTGTGTTAAATAATATTTATGCAACTCTGTCTTCTGAGAGCTATAACATAAGGACTTTTTTTTGCAGGATGAACTGAAGTTTTAATTGGTACAACTTTGGTGTTTATATGAGTTTTTGATCGCTTTTTATTCCATTTTATGTGCTGCAGGATGTACAAGAATCGCAATTCTGTGACTGTTTTTTGTTTTGGTTTTTTACGGCTTTCACAGTACAGGTTAATTAACGTGACAGATGTATAGGGTGGGTCATTACGCACGCGGTGATACCAAATATGGGTACTTTATTTTTGATCTTTTTTGGGGCGATTGCCGTTTGTAAAGGGGAAAAGGGCGGTTTACGTGTTTTTATTTTATTTTTTGTGTTTTACTTTTTTTCACTTTTGACATTTATTTTTACTTTTTTTTTTCACTTTTTTTTTACTTTTTCTTCTAACAGCAATCTGATGATTGCTGTTAGAAGGCAGGCCAGTACACAGTACTAGTACTGTGTACTGGTTGCCATGACAACTACCTGTCACCATGCCCACAATGCATTGCGGGCATGGTGACATCACAGATGACCCCGGGAAGTGCCGTTCACTTCCCGGGATCATCAGACAGGAGATCGGTGCCGCACTTAGTGCGGCAGTCGGCGGGAGCAGGCAGGATGAGCTCACTCCTCCTGCCTGCGGCTTCATTATCGCAGCCATGACAGGCTGCGGTAATAAAGCGGTACTCACCCGCGGCCGGAGCTCACTCCGGCCGCGGGTGATACGGCATGCGGCCAGCGGTAATTTACCGCTGGTCCCTTGTTGCGATCGTGCGCTGCTTGCCCGCAAGCCCGCGCGATCGCCAGGACGTATGCATACGTCCATTTTTGTGGGAAGTCACCACCTATGTCGGGAAGGGGTTAATCATACTCCATGTTGCACGGCGCTGAGAGCCGAGATTTCAGTGCCCCGATCTGGCCATAGACTACAATGGGACAAAGTAGCTCGCGCTCTGATTGGCCGGGATAGCCAAGCCCCCGCTAGCTCAACCAATCAGCTCTTTTCTGCATTTTTACTGTATTTTGAACTGTCCCGCCTTTGAATTTGATTGGTCAATACTTCTCCATAGGTTTTAATGGGTCACTGTCGCTCCTATTCTGATTGGCTGGTTTCTGCCGACCAATGAGAAGAGCTTACAGAATTTGAATTACTGTATTTCCCGGCAATTTCCAATACCAAATTCCTATGTGCACCGTTCTTGATTTTTGGAAAGTGATTTTATTTATGTATTTTTTTAGAAGGTTTGAGCTCTTTTTTGATAATTTTTTACCCCCTAATAAAACGCTTTTTTGATTCATACCCATGCGCACGGAAATGTTTAATGATTTTTCGCTCATTTCCAGCCTGTCTCGATTCGGAATACATGTTAGGCGCAGTCCCTTCTGCGTCTAAGTCCCGCACTGCGCCTCACACACTGGCGAGGCGCGGTGAACTTTTCACCGCATCAATGAGCGCACCTCCTCGGACGATGAATCTTAGGCGCAGTCCCGCACTGCGCCTAAGTCCTGCCCTGCGCCTCACACACTGGCGAGGCACGGTGGACTTTTCACCGCATGTATAAGCGCACCTCCTCGGACGGCGAATCTTAGGCGCAGCCCCCGCACTGCGCCTAAGTCCCGAAACGGCGCCTCACAAAACTGGCGAGGCACGGTGGACTTTACACCGCATGTATGTTTTGCACCTCCGGCGCCGACATACATAGGCGCAGCTTTCCACTTTCAAGCGCTTGAAACTTGCGCTCCGACGTGGCGACTTCATACATGTCGCCCTGATGTCTAAGGGGGTGTTGCTACTATCCCACTAGAGGCAACACGGACTGCGCTTCTATTGTGGACAGATCAATGTCCTCTGAACTGTTGTGCCTACTTCTTGATGAGTCTATGGGGTCATAGGCCACATCTGTGATGATATGGTGTGGTCTTCCATCAAGTATTCTTGATAGCTTGCATACACAATGTTGGCTATAAAACATAATAAATGGATACAGCCCATGTTATCCAGACATTTGGGTAATATAAGTGACTACAAAGGGGGTGGTATTCTGAGCTACAGGAATTGTAGACTCACAATCTAAGAAATGGTTTAATGAAAATACAGAATACATATAATTTTCAGTGTACTACATTACACCTCCCCCTTTTTGGAGTGGCGAGAGATATCAGGTTTTGGAGGAATCCCACTGGGCGATACATATCATACATTACATGTGTGGACATATCACCTCTATGACTGGGGTCTACAGTCTTACCCACTTCAGGCCCCGGAGAATAACCTTGGCAAAGATTATCCCACAGTTTGGGTTTGGATCCAACAGCTTGGAAGGGATCACCATTACACTCCATGGGGTTGGATACACCGACAGGGCAGGCAGGATCATACATAACCGGTTTGGATACACCACTACTGCTCATAACAGATCGACATGCATCAGTGGGCCCGGGGCAAAATCCACTGAGCTTTTGGATATCATGGACAACAGACTTAGGGATGGCCATCCCCCACAGTACCCTGTGGGATCCCCCCTCCGGCTTGGATACATCATTATTGTCCATATCAGTCTGAGATACACCCTCCGGCTTGGATACCTCGGTACTCTCCACAACAGTCTCAATCCTGCTGGCAGGCTCAGATACCTTTGTAACTGACACACCAACTCCAGAAAAAAGGGTTTGTCTTTTAGTAGTAACTAGACACAGGAGCACCCAGCATTACAAGCTGAGATACGGTAGCAGGGTCCATAATAGTTGCAGGAACATCTGCGGGCTGGGATACATCTGTGGCCCACATAACAGTTTTAGGTAAAACAATGTCTGGCCCAACCAGCCTATACACCGTAACATCCAGCGCAACAGGCTGAGATACATCAGCAGGCCTCATAACAGGCTGTGATACATCCACAGGCTTAGATACATCAGAGTCACAGTAAGTATCCCAAACCATAGCACAAGACACATCCCCCTCAGGTGCTCGTGGGTCCTTGATAGGAGTGGTGACATAGGGGAAGTCCCTGTTATCCCCATGGGTTTCTGGCCACACATCATTGGGGCTGCTATCAGGGATCCCCATTTCTTTAGACTCTGGCTTGGCTGTCTGATCCCAATACACTCCATGGGGATTATTGGCTGTTCCTCTCAGCTCCTCTGTGCTGGGATCTGATAGCAGGAACAGGTGAGAGCTGTAACTGTCAGCTTGAGAATTACACCGTTGGGGGCCTGCAGACTCTTCCACATCAGTTTGCAATTTGATCTCCTCTGCAGAGGATTTTGCCTGGGACTGGTCAGCCAACACACAAATCTGATGCTGGCAGACATCCTGACATAAGGACAGTCATTTTGCACAGTACACATATCAGCGACATTATTCAGAGGTACATCCACTGTCAGATTTCCCTTCACATCCGGGCATTTCCCAGAAGTATTGCACAGTCTCTGTGGGGAATGACGTATCTGAGTTCCTGGGGTGCATTCGGGGGGGAGCTGGAAAACATAATTAACTTGCATCACTCCCAGGTCCAATCCCAATAAAACCGGATAGGGGATAGTAGCAGAAACCCCCACTTCTCTCATCCCGGCCCACTCCCCAGTCCAGATAAACCCAAGCCATTGGGTATAGCAGAGCGGACTCCGCCAAATCCGGTGAGGGACATGGTCTTTCCTGGAATGATATCTTTAGCATCCACCATCTCTGGATGCACAACAGTCACCTCTGCCCCACTGTCTTTGAAGCCCATGGTGACTTTGCTTCCCATGGTGAAAAGTTGAAGGCTATGCTTTCTCCTTCCTGCAGTCCCAGTTATAAGATAGATGGAAGGGCCTGTTCCAGGGGGCGCTGTGGGCATAGGGGTACTCCTCCGCTTGTCTGGACAAGTGGGACTAACATGCCCCACTTTGTTGGGATATAAAACATTTGCGCATGTCAGTCAATGGCGTATGGGTCTTGGGGAACCCGGGAGGAGTACTAGGAGGGTGCCCAGGTGATCGATGGGGGGAGAAGGGGATCCCCAGCAGGCTTACCTACCTTTCCCCCAGGTGGACTCAGGTGTTCTCCGGGCTTCTGGCATCCTGTTGGCAACATAGGAGTCTGCCAGTTCGGCTGCGTCGCCAGACGTCTTGGGCTTCCAGTCGCAGACAAATTGCCGCACATCCGCAGGACAGATATGAAGAAGCTGCTCCTTGACCATTAGATTCAACAAGTCGTCAAAGCTGAAACAGAGAGTCCTTCTACCATTGCTTGCAAGTGACACTTAAGTTTTCTCTCCACATCTGAGTAACTGTCAGTGGGACCTTTCTGCAGACTCCCCAAATTTCCTGCGATAACCCTCCGGAGTAGGTGATAATTTTATGACCAGATCCTCTTAATGGCATCATAGACCCGTCTTGCTCTGGTGGGAGGTCCGAAAAAACCCCCAAGGCTTTTGCCCCCCTTTGTCCTGGGGTCAGATATCGTGCCCTCTGCTCTTTGGCAGATATATTGTCTGCAAGTTTTTCAAATTTCTCTTAGGAAAAAATCTAAAACCCCATCTTTTTTCCCTCACAGGAAAGTGTTCTAGTCGGGGTTTCAAAGGGTTTGTATCCTGGGCATGAGGCTGTGGCAAAGCCTCACCCCTTTCAAGTCATGCGAGCTGCAACTTGAAGTCCCTTTCAGCCTAGCGCCCTGCCGCCTCTCGAACGGCCTGACGTTCAGCAGCAGCAGCCTCTCTCTCTGCTTGTTGGTATTGCAGGATAAGTTGTAGGTGCAAATTAGGATAACAAGCACCTAGCTGCTGCAAAGCCATGCCCAGGGCAGAGTCCATGCCTCCCCTGGAAAAATCTGCTGCGTGTGTGCTCAGGGGAAATTATTTCGGGAGCAAATTTCATCAATTGGACCTGTGGGTTGTCAGTTTCATTCTCTGACGCCGAGTCTAGCTGCTGCAAATCCTGCTCCACGAGTTCACGGATCAGCAAAACTTTCATCTTGGCTGATGGGTCAATCCCTCTCGCCTCGCAGAGGGTGATGAGAGCTTCTTTGCTCTGCTTCTTGAACAGGGCTGCCATCTTACAATGCACCCTTTGCCAAAAAAATGATAGAAAAGAAAAACAGGGAAGGGAAAATGATTGCACGTATGACAAGTAAGCACTGCGTTAGTTCTTGTAAGATGGTGTAATCTTCACAAAGATACAGCCAGTCCTTTAGTGCAGGGAATAATTACTTAAACCAAGCACTAATGCTGCAATAAAAGAAAAAATATCCCACCGCTCTGCCACCAATTTATCATGTACACACTCGCCAGCACGTGACTGGGGGCCACTGTAATGGCGTCAATTTATTTCCACTTGAGCTCACCTCTCAATCAGGTAGCGAATCAAGCATAAATCGCACCCCAAGACAGTTCCAGCACCCCAAGTTATCCGCTGCCACCACATACCTTCAATACTCAAAAAGAAAAAAAAATAAATCAGAGGGAAGGACTCTGATGCAAAATACTTTAAAACACTTAAAAATGCTAACCTCACTGCTCCCCAGCAGCTACAGGGTTAAAAAAAAATACACTTCTACAAGGTTATGGATCCGTGCAGCGACAAGAACCAACGTATTAATGGTAACTTTAATATTAAACGATTTACAATGCTTTTCATAAACAAATACAATAATAATGACTAGACAAAATGCATCAAACAGTTATAAAAATAAAAGGGATAAACTTAGAAATATTTCACACTTACAAAATTTCGTTTAGCTTTCAGATCCAAGGGCCATGGGTAAATGGAGATGGAACACAGCTCAATCAGAAATTTAAACCCAGGCTAAAGAACACAGATTGAGTTCTGGCCATGTGTTTTATAGGCCCAAATCTCTGTCCAGGTTTCCCTTCCTCTCTCATAATTTCGGCTGCTCTTTTACTGGCTGAAAATATAATGAGGTGGGTGGACACTTGATGTCTAATGAGGGTTGTTGCTTACTATCCCCAATAGATGGCAATCACGGACTGCGCTTCTGCTTTGGACAGATCAATGACTTCTGAACTGTTGTGCCTACTCCTTGATGAGTCTATGGGGTCATTGGCCACATCTCTAATGATATGGTGTGGTCTTCCATCAAGTATTCTTGACAGCTTGCATACACAATGTTGGCAATAAAACATAATAAAACGGATACAGCCCATGTTATCCAGACATGTGAGTAATATAAGTGACTACAACGGTCTCTGTGAGGTTTTACAGACCATGCTACAAATACCATTCCCAAAGGGGGTGGTATTCTGAGCTACAGGAATTGTAGACTCACAATCTAAGAAATAGTTTAATGACAATACAGAATACATATAATTTTCAGTGTACTACATTACACCTCCCCCTTTTTGGAGTGACCATCCAAACAGGAGTATTATTGGAGGATGGCGGTAAGTCTGCAATGAAGTCCATACCGATATGGATCCAGGGTCGCTCTGGAAAAGGCAAAGGCTGAAGCAAGCCGGCAAGTTTGATATGAGAGGTTTCGTTGTGGGCACAAGTGGCACAGGAGAGAACAAACAAAATCTCTGACATCTTGAACAAGATTAGGCCACCAATAATGTCGAGATATACTGTAAGTAATAAAGATTTTCAGATTCCTGGATGATCGGCCACAGTAGTAAAATATCTCCACTTCAAGATTCTTTTTCTTAAGGCAGGACATATGAAGATCTTCAACGGACATACCCATTGAATATCAATGTTCAGATGATATATGCTGAGAGGCACGTTCAAGGCCAACAATATCAGAAGAACGAGTGAGAGCATCGGCCTTGGTATTCTTATCAGTCTGAATGAAATTAAACAAGTAGTCAAAACGAGAGAAGAGGGACCACTTAGCTTGATGAGAATTCAGTCGCTGTGCCGTCTGAAGATACAGGAGATTCTTGTGATCTGTATGAATGTTTACCAGATTACGAGCCCCTTCCAGCAGATGGCACCAATCTTGTAAGGCCAACTTAATGGTCGGCAATTCTTGATCCTCAACAGTATAATTTCTTTCCTTGGGGGACAAGGTCTTGGAGAAAAACTCGCAGGTGATGACCATGCTCTTAGGAGTTTTCTGTGTCAGCACATCTCTGGATCCCACAGATGAGGCCTCCACCTCAAGGAAGAAGGTTTTTTTTAGGGACCAGACAAGACAAGATAGGTGCAGAGGAAAACTCAGACTTCAGAAGCTTCTTCAGCTTCTGGCGGCCAGAGTTTGGGGTTAACGTGTCACTATGGGTTCCACCACTGTGGAGAAATGAGGAATGAACTGACAGTTGTAGTTCACGAACCCCAAGTAGCACTGTATGGCTCAAAGTCTGACTGGTCGCGAACAGTAGTCAATTTGGCAGGATATATTTGCAGCCCCTTGTCAAAGACAATGTAGCTAAGGTAGGGTAGGCTTGATTGTCAAAGATGTA
This sequence comes from Phyllomedusa bahiana, assembly GCA_025379985.1. Classification (NCBI taxonomy): domain Eukaryota; kingdom Metazoa; phylum Chordata; class Amphibia; order Anura; family Hylidae; genus Phyllomedusa; species Phyllomedusa bahiana. The sequence goes on along the minus strand of JAODAL010026604.1, from coordinate 24,499 downwards.
CTTTTCAAGTTTGGTGTAGAGATGATTGCTACGTAAGTGCCGTAAAACCAAGTGAATGTGGTCCTGATGACATTCAAGATTAGACGAGACATACCATGACACAGACGTATAGGAGGTCTCTGAAGATCTCATTATTGAAGTCTTGGAAGACGGCAGTAGCATCAAACGGCATCACAAGATACTCAAAGGGGAACATGTATGAAAACTGTCTAGGTCTAAGAATTTCTTTGTTGCCTCTAGCAGCCCATCAGAGCTCACCTTTATTTCATATAGTGCTCTGAAAAAAATGAAAGGGGAGCTCTGATTGGTTGCTATGGGCAACAAAAAAAAGTCTTAGACCTAGACAGTTTTCATACATGAGGCCCAAAGTATCCATCACGGGTGTTGATTTTTTTTTTTTCCTCTGTCTCTGTGATAGCAACTTCTTTTGAGTGTAGGCAGTCAGGTGAAGCGCATATGCTCTCTGCAACCTTTCAAATGTGTCCTTGTACTCAGAGTCAGGGAGTTAAACATACTCTGACTCAGCCACCATCAGCCTACACTCCAGCTCGGTTCTAGTCCTTTTAAGAGCCGCTCTATGCGAGGCAATAGCAGCAGTTAATTCCCCTCTAATAACGGCTTTGAAAGCCTCCCACTCCACTAAAGAGTCCACAGATCCTTCATTTAGAATCCAATACTTTGCAATGGCTAATGCACATTGGGTGGTTACCTCCATTACTTTCAACCAGTTGGAGTTTAGTCTTCACAACCTTGTAGATCCAGCCATTGGTTGGGCAACCCGCACCAGCAGAGGAGCATGATCTGAGATCCCCCTGGGCAGATATTCCACTGCTGATACTTCAGACAAAAAGTCTCTAGTGGCAAAAGCCAGGTTGATACGGGACAATGAGCCTGTCGTAGCAGAGAAGCATGAAAACTGCCTGACTCCGAGGTGCTTCCACCTCCATACCGCTATCAAGCCGTGATTGTCCGCCCAATTAGATAAAACGGAACTATTAACTGCTTGTGGGTGCAGCCTGTCCATGCTTTGATGTAGGATGGCATTAAAATCGCCCAACAACAAAACTGGTACTGCAGGATATAGGGAGACACATTTCATGACCTGCTCTAGGACTGCAAGAGAAAAAGGAGGAGGGACATTCACCCCGCCAATAACATACTCTCTGCCACGAATCTGAACATGCAGTATCAAAAACCTCCCCGAGGGGCAGATGTGTAAGTGCAATAATTGAAAAGGAAGACTCTTTGCTACCAGCACCGATACCCCTCTCGCATATTTGGAATAAACTGAGTGATAAGTTGGACCAATCCAGGGTCTCTTCAGAGTCAACTCTTTTTTGCTCCCTGAGATGGGTCTCTTGCAGAATCACTATGTCGGGATTGTGGGACTTAAGGTAATTGAATACCAAAGACCGCTTAATTTTGTAGATCAATCCCCTGACATTCCAGGACAGAAGATTAAAGACCGCCTGGGTCTAGGTTGGATAAATCATGACTAGGCTGGATAAATCACTCTTCTCTCCCCTGTCAGGACCCGGACACCGGAGCACATTCTCACACATTCACATCACACCAGTTACCTCACTCACACTAAAACAACAATTAAACCCCACTTCCAGAACCCCCCCTGCCCAACCACCCCCAACTTGGCTGAGCCTATAAACCCAAACCGCAATTTGTAGAAAAAATTCCATAACTACTCCATAAAGGAAACGCGCCCTGCTCCTCACCTACTTCGCACCAGAGCTGAGAGGGAAAAGAAACAGACCACCTCGTCAGCAACAGGCACAAAAAGCTCTAAGCTTCTGCCTAGCAGGAGGAAAATCCATCTGCTTGAGAAACAAGGACCCCTCTCTGCCATGCCGCTTGAAGCTGTGAAGGAAACTCAACAGGAGTCAAGCCCCCAGCAAAAAGGGCTGAAATATCAATATGTACTAGTGTAAGTCACAGACACCACTAACTGCGACTGGCATATCCTTTCCTTCTATAACTAATAGATACCTGGGAAGGCAGGAACCAACCTAACTTCAAAAACTTGGCTCCGCCCACCCCCCATCACTTAAACACAGCAATTGTCATTCAACATCATTAACAAAAAAGAAAGTGGTGTCACATATTATCAAAGTGTGATGCAGGCGCAAATGTCTGCTTACTGTAGAAAACAACAAAATCAAAAATGTCGCCGCACAACCAAAACAAGGTACCACTAGCGTCTGATGTCACGGGCCACGTAATAGTCCCAGTAGTGTGAAAGTGGTCAGCGTTTCTTTCTCTGGCGCCTGTCCAGCCAATCAGTGGCCTCCTCAGGCGTGTTGAAAAAGAAAGATTTGTCCTGGTCCTGGACTCGTAGACGGGTGGGATATAACATTGCATAACGCAGACCAAGATCTCTAAGGCGAGTACGAACTGATGCAAACTGTCTCCTCCTCCTCTGCACCTCCGTTGTGAAATCCGGGTAAAATGACAGTATTGTATTTTCATACTTGACTTCTCCCTTCTTCCTGGCGGCTGCCAGAATGGCATCTCGATCTCGGTAGTTTAAGATTCTAACAATGAAAGGCCTTGTAGGGGCCCCTGGCGGTAAGGGTCTAGTGGGAATCCGGTGAGCACACTCAATTACAAAACAGGATGAGAGGGAAATTGGCTCCAGGACCTGGCGGATCAAAGCCTCAGCAAATACCTCCGGGGTTGACCCCTCAACTCTCTCTAGGAGGCCCAAGATACGAATGTTATTTCTTCGGTTACGATTTTCAGCGTCCTCAACTCTCTCGTGTAAGATCTTAATCTGCTGCTGCATAGTAATACCAGCTCGCCCCTGCGCCACTGCTGTGTCCTCCACCTCCCCAATCTGCCTTTCCGCCTCAGCGGTTCTGTCCCGGACCCTATCAAGGTCCGCCCGCAGTCTATTTATATCAGATTGGATATGGTCAATTTTAACTGTTAAGGCAGCCTGACAGGTGGCAATGGCGGCCATTATCTTATCAGTGTCTAGTGCGGTATTCAGGGGCGCTCCAGCCCCCAGGTCTGCCTCAGTTTGACTCATCATATCTACCTTGCCTTTCTGTGTTGCAGAGGTTGAGGCTCTTCCAGTAGTGCGTCCCATAAATGATGGCAGCCTGTCCCCCAATGGAGGCAGGAGGGAAATCCGGTGTAATAGGGCCTTGTGGGGTGGCCTTATAGGGCCAAGGACAGGGGCCTCTAAACTCTCGGAGTACAGACTGGAGAAGCAGAAAAGTGTGGACAACCAGAGAGGGATATGCAGCCCAGCCTAGGCCCTAAGACGCCTGAGTCTCAAGGCTGTGGTATGTGATCTGAGTGTCCAGATGTAACCCTCTGGGATCCCTACTCTGCCCTGGTGTAAGTCACCACTATTTGCAGAGAACTCTATGGGAAAGTCTATAACTAGGAGCCAGCCCGGAGTGCCCCCACTTTCCCCCTACTCAGGAGGGCTGTTCAGTGTCCACTTTCACAGGAGAGCCAATTTGTCACTCTCTGCAGCCTCTCCAATAGGCTGTCTACCCGTGACTTGCTGCTCGCTGCTGAGGCAGTTTATAAGAAGCAGGCTCTGTATAGTGCACTTTGTCAGACTCCACTCCCGACTGGGGTCACCAGCACTCACCCCACCAGCCTCTACGCGCCGCTCTGAAGGGGTTTGTCCCGGCGTTCACCGCTGCCCGATGTCCGCGCACCTCTCTGAGCTGGTCGGTGCGGCAGCTTCCGCGCTCCCTATCCGATGTCCGGCTGTTCAGAAGCCTCCGCGTCTGCAGCTGGATAGGTGCAGCTCACCGCCGCCCGAAGCCCGCGCACCTCTCCGAGCTGGTCGGTGCGACAGCTTCCGTGCTCTCCGCCCGGTGTCCGGTTGTTCAGGATGGATGTAACTCACTGCCGCGCCAGCTCCACAGTCGACACTCCCGAGCTCCCAGTCCACAAGTCTCCAGCTGGGGTAAGGATCTCCGCTCTGTGTCACTCCAGGCCCACCGCGCCTGTTCCGGCCCGTCCTCCAGCGATACCAGCAATGCGAGGAGAGAAGATGTGCGCCAATTCAGGAGACCGGCCAAAAGTGCAGCAAAGTCCCACTGTTTCATGGCAATAATTATCCAGGGGTCATCAGTATCTTCTTTACTGCCAGCCAGCAGCAATTAGCTCAAAATTTAGTGTAGATGAGAAGGATTTCAGCAGGATTCTGCAGGAGCTCATACAAAGTGCGTCTTCACTCCATCAACGCAGGCCACGCCTCCCAATCACGGATGCTGATGGTGGTCTTCCATTCATCGCCTTCACGTATGTGAGTCAGACTGTAAACCCCCCACAGGTCAAGTTTAGAAAAAATCTTGGCTCCACGAAGACGGCCAAAGAGCTTGGAAAACAGGCAGCAGATACCAGTTTTTGATGGTTATCTTGTTGAGACCCCGATAATCAATGCAGGGGTGAAGAGAACCATCTTTCTATTACACAAAGAAGAACCCAGCATCGGCTGGAGAGAAGGACTTGCGGATGAAGCCTTTATGTAAATTTTGTTCACTGACCTTATATTAGGCATGAGGTTTATGAGTCTGTTTGCTTCTCACAGAAGACGTCAGCAAATTCCTGGTATGGAGATGGAAGACTGGGAAGTGAAGTGTAAGGTATCAGTGGTGAAATGGCAAGCACCAGTAGAGTTGCCATAAGACGGGAGTTGTAGTCTTGTCCCTAGTGTGTGACCCATTTGCCAATTGAGCACAGGAGAATGGCACTGTAGCCAAGGAAGTCCCAGAAGAACTGCAGAGGAGCAATGAAGCAATACATGGAATACAATCTTCTCTTTACGCCCCCACTTGAAGTGTTAGAGACTCAGTATAAAACCAAATGGAGTCTCTCAGGCAGTCTCCATTAATGGATTAGATAAGCAAAGGTTTGTACAGACTGACCACAGGAAGGCGATACTTGGAAATCAAAGATGAATCAACAAAATTCCCTGCTGAACCAGAATCCAAGAAAGCTGTTGCTTGAAACCAGGTAAAAGACGAGGAAAAAAGTAAGACCCGCATGGTCAGACGTGGAGAGGTTGTATTCACACCTAGGGACACCTCTCCCATGAAGCATAGGTGCAGGAGTTTTCCGGGCACAATGGACAGTCCCTAAGGAAATGCTTGGAACTGCTGCAGTAGAGGCAGAGGTTTTGCTGGAATGAACGGGCATGTTCTTGCTCAGTCAGGTAGGCTCTTTCCACTTTCACGGGCTCATCTTGCAAAACTATGGAGAAAGTGAAAGCCTTTGGAACAATGGAGCAAGTCAAGGAAAAGGGTGAGGTTGGACAGTTTCACGCAGTTGGCGGATTTTCTTTCATCTCTCTGAGAAATGGATGTCTATTCTTTTAGCTACTGTAAATGAAAAGTTCATCCAGAAAGGATGGAAGATCATGATCAGACAACTCCTCTTTGATTCTTACTGCGAAGCCCTGTCAGAATGTTGCTGCGAGGGCTTCATTATTCCACACTAGTTCAGCTGACAACGTGCAGAATTTCAACGCGTATTACCCGTCTGTGTAGTCGCCCTGACATAGGCAGAACAGAGAAGCTGCAGCAGAAGAGGTTCGTCCAGGCTTTTCAAACACAGTCCAGAAAAGTTCAAGAGACACCTGGAGGTTGGCAGTTACATGGTCCAATCAGTCCCAGAGGGGTGTGGCCCAGAACAAGGCTCCACCAGACAGTAGGCTGATAATAAAGTCACCTGTGCTTGATCAGAGGGAAAGTGGATTGAACACTTACTCAAGAACCCCCTGCAGTACTTGGGGATCCCGTCGTAATGTGGCCATAGAAATAGGCATAAGGTAGGGCTTGCCAGAGTCAGAGGGGCAGCAGGAGGGTGACTCACCATAAGTGGTGGAGCAGGTGTGGCTGGAGGTAGATGGGCTTCCAGGTTCTGCATAGCATACATGAATTTGTCGATGCAATGACTCTGGTGCACCACTACAGCAGAGATATCCTAGAGTTTAGGAAGGGGGCACCCTGGTGGGATCCACGGTCTGTACTGTCACAGTGTTGGGTAGTGGATCCTCAGGGTCACCACGAGAAGAAGATATGAACCACGTCAGGGTGCGGAGTCTAAAGAGTCACCCTGTGTTCACCAGCACCCGCCGCAAGGCTGGCTGGGCTTTGTTGCTGGGGACTACAAGGTCGCTACTCATGACATAACCACTTGCGGCAGAAGAATTATGAGCGCTCCCATGGAACAGCCTTGGGACTGCAATGCAACTCGTGACAGTGGCAACCAGGTGAGGAGTACAAAGACAAGTGTGTCTTGTCTACAGTCAAGCACGGTATTAGGAGTGTCATGGTTTGGGGCTGCATGAGTGCTGCTGGATGAAGGTTTTTTGAAGGTTTGAGCTCTTTTTCTGAGAATGTTTTACACTTAATAAAAACGAGTTTTTGAATCATACTCCATGCCTCATGGAGCGGAGAGCTGTGTACTGTTGTAACAGTCGACCAAGAGCACATTTTGCCCCATTCCATTACGTTCTTGCTTCACTTCGCCTGCTACGGCTCATTTAGACCACATTCAACTAGGTCTGCCTGTCGGAGCTTGCGAGCGCTGCAATGCGCCGCACTTTGCCGACCCGCGATAATATATGCCTCGGAGGATTCGAAAGTGCCGCGTCCCGCCCCAGAACGCCCACACTGCGCCCATTGCACTCCCCTTCATGTTACTATGCAAAGGATGTGAAGACAGCACTTCAAAAAATAAGATGTGATTTATTGACCCAACGACAGCAATTGCTGTCGTTGGGTCAATAAATCACATCTTATTTTTTGAAGTGCTGTCTTCACATCCTTTGCATAGTAATTTTGGACCGTGATCCTGGTCTTGAGGGTGTGCACTCGACTTTATATTTCCACATTTTTCTGCTGAAGAAGTATTTTGAGTATCACCCCTTCATGTTAGGCGCAGCCGAAAGTGGCGAATCTTGCGCCTAACATCGCATCCCTGCGTCCGACAGGGGATCCGGATCGGTGAGCTGCAGTTTTCGCCAGAAAACAGGTGCAACTCCCGATCATACATGTCGCCCTTAATACTTAGTGGCAAAACCCTTGTTGACAAGCACAGCAGTCAGACTTTTTGTAGTTGATGATAAGGTTTGTGCACGTCAGGAGGAATTTTGGTCCACTCCACTTTGCAGACCATCTCTAAATCATTAAGATTTTGAGGGTGTCGCTTGACAACTCGGGGCTTCAATTCCCTCCATAAGTTTTCTATGGGATTAAGGTCTGGAGACTGGCTAGGCCACTCCATGACCTTAATGTGCTTCTTTTTGAGCCACTCCTTTGTTGCCTTGGCTCTATGTTTTGGGTCATTGTCTCGCTGGAAGACCCAGCCACGACCCATTTTTAATATGATGGCGGAGGGAAGGAGGTTGTCGCTCAGGATTTTAGGATACATGGCTACATCCATCCTCCCATTGATGCGGTGAAGTAGTCCTGTACTCTTAGCAGAGAAACACCCCCAAAACATAATGTTTCCACCTACATGCTTTACAGTGGAGATCTTTGGGTCATCGGCAGCATTTCTCTTCCTCCAAACACGACGAGTTGAGTTAATGCCAAAGAGCTCAATTTTTGTCTCATCTGACCACAGCACCTCCCAATTACTCACAGAATCATCCAGGTGTTCACTGACAATCTTCAGATGGGTCTGCACATGTGCTTTATTGAGCAGGGGGACCTTGTGGGCACTGCAGGATTTTAAACCATTACATCACACGGCTTATTATGGGACATATTTCAGCCCGTAATTCTCACCGTACTGCGCAAATTACGGGCTGAAATACGTCCCAGTCATTACGGTAATCCACAGTTCTTATAGAGAACTATGGATTACGTTTCCTCTCCCTGCTCGCACAATACGGCGAGTGAGGAGAGAAGTGACATGTAATTTATTCACGGCATATACGCGCCGAGAATAATGCATGTCTATGGGGCCGGTGGGCTGCCGCCCCCCCCCCCCCCTCCGCCCCGCTCCCACCACCGTACACATGCCGTAATCACGGGGCAAAATATGTCCCGCAATTAAGCCATGTGAACATAGACTTAATGGTTTGTAGGGGATCAAGTACTTATTTCTCTCAGCAAAATGCAAACAAATTTATATAGTTTATACAATGTTCATGTCTTTGTCAGTGGGCAAACTTACAAAATCAGCAAGGGATCAAATAATTATTTCCTTCACTGTAAAAACTGCAATTTTATTCACTAACAAAAAAGCACTAACACAGGTCTGTTGAAAGTTAGCAATAAAACTATTTACATTTTTTTTATCATATGAATAGTCGCAGAATAAAGATAATAAAGTTAATATGTCACTGATACCACATGAAAAACTCCCAAAAAAACAAAAACTAAAAAATATCACAATTTAGCTTTTTTACATTTCATCCCACAAAACATTTCAGGTGATGTGTCCCATTAAGGCTGTTCCCTTTTTTTGTTGTATTGTATGCCAAAAAACGGTTGACATCCTGTTCTCTATATAAATGAATGATAGTACACCAAAACTAGACATTATATGCCAGGCACAACACATTTGAATGCACCTAAAGTAGGCGCATCAAATATGCTAGCAATGATATGTTATGTGCTTACATTATGCTATGCACCTAGGTTAGGCGCATCAATTATACTATGCAAGGTACATCAGACGCCAACATTTTTACAGGTTCATTCATTCAGGCGTACTATACATTCATTTAATTCTCCTTAAACCTGGCGTGGCGGTGCCTCTTTTCTGACATGTCGCCCTTTATTTCTCTAATCCTGTGTAAGGTACATTAAATGAAACCATTCAAGAATACAACTTGTCCTTCAAAAAATTAAATAGCCATGTCAATGTAAAAATAAGAAGGTTATGGCTCTTGGAAAGCAGGATAAAAAAAGCAAACACGTTGTTGCCAACAAATGCTGTAGTAGTAAAGGTATATCAATATATCACAGTCATGTAGGGCAATCAAAGCCTATAATTATTATTAGGACTTTCTATCGTAAATTATGCCTGGGACTGCATAAAGTCAATAGCAAGAGCCAAATAATGTGCAAGAAAAAGAGTATGTGCAGTTTAATTGTAACAGTGAAGGTTAAGACATGTCATAAGGACAGGGAGTATATTATCTGAACATCTATTTTAAAGAACTATGACAAGTGGAACATAGCAGTCTCACGCTAAGCATACAAAACAAACTTTGTATTGCCAGGACAATGAAGATGAAGCTGAGACTTCCTAAGTAAAAGAAGTAACATAACAAAAGGAACTATAACTGTTCAACTTCAAATAACAGAGGTGGTGAGCGTGTCATTAATAACAATAGAGTGTGTATGAATAACTGCTATAGATATCTAAGGTACCACATAGAACAAAGCCTAGTGTTGATCGAACTGTTCTAGAAAAGTTAAGTTCTTGTAGAACTTCTCGAATTTTTAGAACTCGAACCGAAAATTTTACTGTTCGTTCGAATAAAGGTCTAGTTCTATTTCAACACACCATTTTCAGCTTTGTTTTCAGCGGCTTTCTGCATTTTTGCAGGCCATCCAATCCCCCTTCTGCACTTTTGGAGGCCATCCATTCAGTGCAGGGCACAGAGGAGTGTCAAAAATGTAATTGCTGTGGGGTAGGGCTCTCATGACCATGTTATTTATATTTCACTGTATTGCCTTGTGAATGCCATTTTCAGCTCACTCTCTGTACTGCACAGACTGCTCTTAGTTAGTTAGATAGAATTTTTCTCCATAGATATCAATAGTTAAGCTATGTTCACACGGTGTAATTGCGGCGTGCATTTTGCCACTTATAAAGCGCAGATATGCGGCGAAATGTACGCCACAATTACGGTAATTCATAGCTCTCATAGAGCAATCATGTCGTACGCTCGGGGAGAGAAGTGACGTCAATTTTTCACAGCGCTTACGCGCCGCTGACAATGCATGTGAATGGGGCCGCCCGAGGTCTGCCTCCCCGTGCTTTGGCAGTAAGCTCTGATTAGTGCGTGCTTCCAAAACACCCAGTGTATTGCGGTGCGTACAGTGCGCGCCCCAATGTGTGAACATACCCTTAGGGAGTTTGGTATTGCTGGCTGCATCTTTTCCACACCCAGAAGCTGTTATTTGGTGACATTTGCAGGCTCAAAGAATGCCTAACTCTCATAAACAAGGATATATATGATACAGAGTGCTTGGATTTGATAAATCATACTCAGTGCCCAAATGTTCTGTTTTTGCAGTTTTGGGGGTTCAGTAATTGTATAAAACACATTCTCTAAATCTCCTATATGTCATAGGGACTTTTGGGCCCCCTCAAGATGCTGGGGCTGCACTTCCTATAGGTACACCCCTGCTTGCAAGCTGTCCTCATCTTTTCATTTATCCATTGAAAGGAATTAAGTATTTTAGCCTCTCATTTTTTTTCTGTCACTCTTACAGCAAAATTTTCTTCACTAAGTTGTTCCACGTATTCAGTTTACTGTTATAGATGGTAATTCCAGCTTCTCCTCACCTGTATAGGTATAAAAATTAACCAGAACATCTTCTCCCATAGACTTTAATGGGGTTCGAAGTTTGAGTTCTAGTTCTAACAGAACTAGAACTTTTTACTGTTCGCTTAACACTACCCTAGACCAAAGATCAATGCAGACGAAAACATAAAACACTCTATTAGATACTAACAGCTATGGCGTCCAACCATGGCTACCGGATTCCCAAAATTAGATACCTATTTGTAACCAATTGATGCAGAGCTACACACTGTACATGTATGTTACCTGTGAGGGCTAAATAGCACAGATCCATGTACATGTACATGATTGAGATCACAAGCCACAGTTCATGTGACTGACAGTAGGACTCCTGCTATAATGGCTGATATAGGAGATAAACCTGGCCATTTAATCCCTTAAATAAAGTTGAAAATAACGTAGTTTGATAGAAGGAGGAGTAATTTCACCCCTTAAGGTCCACACCATTTTCAGTTTTCGATTGTTTTTTTATTTTTTTTATTCTCATAACTTTATTTTTTCCCTGACGTAGCTGTATGATGGCTTGTTTTTTGTAGGATGAAATTTATTTTTTAACGGTACCATTTAGTATCCCATATAATATATAAGGTAGACAAAAAAAGTTATTTATGAGAGGGAATTGGAAAACAACACAGTTGAAATTTTTTCTTTCCTGGGGGTGAGTCTGTTTTTATGCAGTTCATCAAGTGAAATAAAGGACATGCTACACTTATTCTGTGAATAATCATCAATTCTGGTTTCATATTGTTTTTATTATATTTTACTACTTCCAAAAAATAACAAAACCTTTTTAAAAAAAAAAAATGCATTGCATGGTGAAGTAAAAAACAAAAAATGAAAATCAGTAAAATTGTTTTTTCACCCATATCTTCAAACAAAAGAATTCTAAAAAGTTATACTATAACTTCCATGTACCCTAAAATTTTACTGCACCTTGTACTGAAAAAAACAAGCTCTCAAATTGATGGAAAAATAAAAGATATGACACAATTTTTTTTTTTTGTTTTAAAACTGTTTACAACTTTAAAAGCTCTAGATATGTTTGGTATTTCTCTAATTGTACGGACCCTTACCATAAGAGTAACACATTATTTATGCTGGAAAACAATATTTGGTCTGCACATTCAAAAAAACATGCAGAATAACTTGTAGCTGGAGTCTTCTCTCCCTGAAGTATGGAGGTCTAAACAGGCACAAAGATAGGTATCAATAGAGTAGGTTCTCACGTGTATTGAGGTCGCCTTACTGATTGGCAGGTGGGCTTAAGCAGTTTTGATCAAAAAATGTGAACTAAGAACCTCAATTTTTTTTTCATGTATTCTAAGTAGCAGAAATGCTTTTTCCAAAACTCCTATGTCCTTTTTGATAGTTTTTTAGTGCTGGTAGTGTGCTGCTGATATTGGATTGTGTTTGTACATTATTTATTCTGCACAGTGAATGGGACAAAACTTAACATGCAAAAAACAATAGCGAAATTGCTGTGCCTTTTTATGTCCCACTAGTAATAGTCAATAAAATGTAATTCGTAGGTTAGAAGTACCTGTGAATAGATCCACTAAAAAATAAAAATAATGTCACAAAAAGAGCCCCTCATATAGCTATGCCGACAAAAAAAATTAAAAAATTATGGCTCTTGAAATACAGTAACAGAAAAATAAATTAATTTTTAACAGTTTTTTTACTGTGCAAAGAAATAAAAACATAAAAAACTATGCATATTTTATATCACCAGAATTGTAATGACCCAGGGAATACAAGTACAGTTGCTCATTATTTACACCACCTAGTGAATAGAATAAAATTGAAACCACTAAAACACTGAAGAAATAGCTTTTTTATATTCCCCCATACAGGATTAATAAAACTTAATCAATAAGTTGTATATGCCCTAAAATAGTGTCATTAAAAACATAACTCAGACAGAAAAAAACAAGCTGTAATGCAGCTATGTTAAAAGAAAAAGTAAGGGCTCTTGAAATGATGAAATAATAATACAAAATGAGCTTAGTACTAAAAAGGGTTATGGCACCATAGACATTTATCACCATAAATGTCTTTTTGTTGAGGGTCCTGAGTTCTTTGTCCTCCTTGACTTGGCTTGTGCAGCGAGAAAGTCTTTGAACAGAGCAGTAGCTGAGATTATGCACTGCTGCTCCATTTAAAGTCTACGGGCTCTTGAGCTTTGGTGCAAAACTTCAGCTTGAGCCGACCTGCCCCCCGGAAAATGGCTGTGGACGACTAATTTTTAACAACAGGTTCACTGCTTGGAAGGACGGATGTCTGTGGTGTATCATGCTGCAGAAAATAATTTCTACCTAAGGCATGTCAGGGCAGAGGGTGGATTCACTGGACCACCGCAACAATGGAATTGCATAAACCAAATGGCATCACCAAGTATTCAAAATGTCCATCATGGGTATTAAAAGCTGGTCGAAGAGCTCGGAGATCAACAAAAGGTGATAATGTTTGTTATGGTTATTTTATTAAGTCCCCGTAATCAATACAAGGGTGGAGGGATCCATCCTTTTTCTCCACGAAGAAGAATCCCGCGCTGGCTGGAGAGGAGGACTTGCGGATAAAGCCTTTCTGTAAGTTTTCCTTAATATAGGCAGACATAGTCTAGGTCTCAGGTCCGGACAGTGGATAGACCCTACCCAAAGAAGGTGTCATGCCTGGCAGTAGGTCGATAGGACAGTCATAGGGTCTGTGAGGCGGGAGAGTCTCAGCTTATTTCTCACAGAAAACATCAGCATACTCCTGGTATGGTGAAGGAAGGCACAGAAGGTGTCTATAGGTGGAGAAGTGGTACATGTTGGCTGAGTAGCCATGAGACAGCGGGAGAGGCAATCTTGTCCCCAGCAAGTGACTTCGCCTGTTTTCCAGTTAAGAATGGGAGCGTGATGTTATAGCCAAGCAAGACCCAGAAGGATCTCAGAGGAGGAAAGAGGCAACACGTGGAATATAATTTTGTCTCTATGTAACGCCCCCACTTGGAGTGTGAGGGGCTTGGTATGAAACCGAATGGAGTCCCTCAGGTATTTACCATTGATGGATGAAATAAATAAGGACTTCAACTGTGAAGTGTCCACAAAATTTCCCGCAGATCCGTAATCACGGAAGGCCGAGGTTAGAAATGTCGTAAGGTAGACAGCTGAGAGAAGAACTTGCATGGTCATATGTGGAGATGTGGTCTTTTTAGCTAGGGACGTCTCTGCCATGAAGCCTAGGTGTGAGAGTTTCCCGGACGCCTTGGACAAGCCCTTATAAAATGCTCGGGACCGCTGCAGTAGACGCAGAGCTGCTGCTGGCCATGATGACATGGGTTCAACGGTAGACACTGTTGGTGGAAGAAGCGGAAGCCTTTGAAACACAGGTGCGAGGTGTGGAAATCGGCATGGCTGAGTGGGTTTGCATTGCAGTCAGGGCTCTTGCTGTCGCTCAGAGAATCGTATGTCGACCTGGGTGGCTTAGTGGATAAGCTCGTCCAGGGAAGAAGGCAAGTCACAAGCAAACAGTTCGTCTTTAATTCTCCTGGCGAGGCCCCGCCAGAAGCTGGTGTCAAGAGCCTCATTAGTCCACTCAAGCTCTGAGGACAGGGTGTGGAATAGAACCACATATCGGCCCACTGTGGAATCATCCTGGTGCAGGTGGAGCAGAGTGGCAACAGAAGAAGATGTGCGTCTGGGTTCCTCAAAGACATTCCGGAACTCCTGTAGGAACGCTTGGATGTTTGCTGTCATGGGATCTCCGCTGTACCAGAGGGGAATAGTCCAGAACAAGCTTTGCTGGACAGGAGGCTCACCATGAATGCCAACTTGGCATGATCGACGTGGAACTGATGGGCGATCATCTCCATGTGGATGGAGCATTGGCTGAAAAAGCTACTGCACATCTCCGGGTTACCATCATAGCATGGTGGGAGTGACAGGTACTACGTAGGTCCAGCCTGGGTTACAGGAACAGGCAGAGGTGGAGTTGCCACTGGTGGAGATACCACTGAGGTAATGCGGCAAGAGTCTGCCTCATAGGGACAAACTGGTCAATTCGCTGGCTTTGATGGGCCACAGCAGTAGCAACATCTTGAATGTCAGGTAGAGGCACCCTGGCGTAATCCATCGCCAATTCGTACTGTCAGGACAGGAGGTGGATTCACTGAACCGCCGCAAATGATGGAAGGAACTATAGCTCAGAGTTCATAGAAGGAGCCCATGGAACCTTCAGAATTTGAACAGTCTTTGTGTGGAAGAGTGGGCTAAAATCACACCTATGCAATGCATGCGACTAGATTCTCCATTCAGGAGGTGACTTAAAGTCGTCATCACCAACAGGCTTTCGTACAAAGTATTAAATATTATTATTGAATATTATAAATTTCAGTAAGCGTGTTCAACACTTTTCTCTGTGTCATGTTTCATTATTACATATAACTTAATTTATAGACATCTATGGTTTGAGTTATTTGTGTGTATTGGATTGTTACCGACATCTGGTGAGAATTTCATGTCAATAGCACCTGTAGTAATAGATATACTTAAAATATTGGTGACATGTTCAGCAATAATAAAAATACTATGCAATAATGTATATTATAGTGTACATTAAATATGTATTATACAGTATATCCTTTATATAAAAATATCTGTAAAGAAAGAGGAGATACAATGTAAAATCTTGGTGATTTTTACTGATAAAAATATTACAAGAAAATTAAAAAAAAAAACTCTACTTTGTTATTACTTATTTTATTACCCTTTCCCCTGGCCAAAAAAATTTGAATAATTAAGCGTGAGAAAATTTTATAGTTTTCAAACCTACATGTACTGAAAAAACATAAAAAATATGCCTGATCAGGAATGAGGATAAAATGACACAGTCATGAGCTGGTTAAAACACAATCTTGATGTATAAAAAGAGACAGACACAGGGCCACATGTATAAAAACTGTTTAGGTTACTCATACATGCCAACTTTTGAAAATAAGAAAGCAGGAGACTTTATGGTGTGGCGCGGGTAGTGTGCCGTGCCAAAAATTTGCATGACCACGCCCATCTTGTGAGACATGCCCCTCAAAACGCCACACCCACTCCACCTAACTGTGTAATGGCTCTGGAAGAAAGCTAAATTAGGGTTTTGGTGTCACCCAGTTTCCCTGGACTGTTATTCAGCATCCAGGAGAACTGGGAGATACCGCCAAACTGTGCCCTAATAGGTAGGTAACGCTGTGCCCTATTTGAACCCTTTAGCCAGGTAGTAACCCCCTGTAGCCAGGTAGAAGCCTCCTGTAGCCAGGTTAATGCCCCCTTCTAGCCAGGTAGCTGTCCCCAATAGCCAGATAGTGCCCCTTACAGCCAGGCAGTGCCCCCAATAGCCAGGTAGTGCCCCTTACATCCAAGTAGTTCCCCCAATAGCCAGGTAATGCCCCCATTACCGAGGTAGTGCTCCCATTAGTCAGGTAGTGCCCCCAATAGCCAGGTAGATGCCCCCAATAGCCAGTCAGATGCCCCCATTAGCCAAGTAGATGCCCCCATTATCCAGGTAGATGCCCCCATTATCCAGGTAGATGCCCCCTTTATCCAGGTAGATGCCCCCATTATCCAGGCAGTGCCCCCATTAGCCAGGTAGATGCCCCCTTTATCCAGGTAGATGCCCCTTTTATCCAGGTAGATGCTCCCATTAGCCAGGCAGTGCCCCCATTAGCCAGGTAGATGCCCCCTTTATCCAGGTAGATGCCCCCATTAGCCAGGCAGTGCCCCCATTAGCCAGGCGGTGCCCCCATTAGCCAGGCAGATGCCCCCATTAGCCAGGCAGTGCCCCCATTAGCCAGGTAGATGCCCTCATTATCCAGGCAGTGACCCCATTAGCCAGGTAGATGCCCTCATTAGCCAGGTAGATGCCCCTATTAACCAGGTAGATGCCCCCTTTATTCAGGTAGTGCCCCCTTTATCCAGGTAGTGCCCCTATAGCTAATAAAAATAAAATAATAAAATCTACTTATCTCACCTGGTTCCCTGCAGCTCCAGAGATCTCCTGGGCTGGCAGAAGCTGCCGATCCAGGAGACTCAGCGTCGCAGGGGGAGTAAGTACAGCTGTGCGTCACACCCCCTGCGATGATGAACTGTATGTACAGCCCACACCGGGCACTGTACATACAGGGGAGAAAGCAGGAGGGGACCGATCCCTCCTGTCTCCTCCCTGTCTGAGAAGCTGGATGGAGCGTGCAGCTGCTGACTGACTCCGTGTGGTCACGGCCGCACTTCCATTAGAAACGGCCCAGGTGATGCCGGAGCAGCGTTCTAACGCTACTCTGGCACCACATTCATTTAAAGAACCACTGCTGCCTCCCAAAATGAATTGACATGTCAATTCTTCTTGCGTTTTACGCAAGTGAAAGCCCATAGGAGATAATGGAGTCCGCTTTTGGCAACTGTTCAAAAGCTCTCCACACTCTGGGCATGTATCGGCGGTGCTTTGCTTCCTGAAAGCGGATGCGAAAAGCCAGGGGGGGCAGCCGGACGGGCCATCGGCGGTGAGCGGCGGCCGGACGGGGCATCGGCGGTGAGCAGCGGCCGGACGGGGCATGGGCGGTGAGCGGCGGCCGGACGGGGCATGGGCGGTGAGCGGCGGCCTGCCGGGGCATCGGCGGTGAGCGGCGGCGGGCGGGGCATCGGAGGTGAGGTGAAGTGCTGCAGGGGGATGGATGGGAGGTGAGGGGAAGTGCTGCAGGGGGATGGATGGATGGGAGGTGAGGTGAAGTGCTGCAGGGGGATGGATGGATGGGAGGTGAAGTGCTGCAGGGGGATGGATGGATGGGAGGTGAAGTGCTGCAGGGGGATGGATGGATGGATGGATGGATGGGAGGTGAAGTGCTGCAGGGGGATGGATGGATGGGAGGTGAGGTGAAGTGCTGCAGGGGGATGGATGGATGGGAGGTGAGGTGAAGTGCTGCAGGGGGATGGATGGATGGGAGGTGAAGTGCTGCAGGGGATGGATGGATGGGAGGTGAAGTGCTGCAGGGGGATGGATGGATGGATGGGAGGTGAAGTGCTGCAGGGGGATGGATGGGAGGTGAAGTGCTGCAGGGGGATGGATGGATGGATGGGAGGTGAAGTGCTGCAGGGGGATGGATGGATGGGAGGTGAGGTGCTGCAGGGGGATGGATGGATGGGAGGTGAGGTGCTGCAGGGGGATGGATGGATGGGAGGTGAAGTGCTGCAGGGGGATGGATGGGTGGATGGGAGGTGAGGTGCTGCAGGGATCGAGGAGATGAGATGAATGGGCTGCCCAGGGAGATGAATGGGCTGCCCAGGGAGTTGAAGCATACAATACGTATCCAAATAAAGTATCAACTCCTGCATTTTTCGGATCCGCCTTATGGATGCAGTTTTCACTCCTCAAAAACGGATCCGTAAAAAGGATCCAAAACGTTGTGTGAACAAGCCCTAAGGGTCATTGTTGGAAACTACAGTTAATAAAAAAATAAATAAATAAAAAATCAAGTAAATATGCAGCTGAATCCCTATATAGATAGGTAAGTGCAAAGTACAGTACAATGTGCAACATATAGACCAGTGACAAAAATTGTTATGATCACTTAAATACATAAGACCTCATGTATGAAAACTGTCTAGGCCTAAGACTTTCTTTGTTGCCCATAACAAACAATCACAGCTCCCCTTTCAGTTTCTCAAAGCACTATACGAAATGAAAAGGGAGCTGATTGGTTGCTATGGGCAACAAAGAAAGTCTTAGACCTAGACAGTTTTCATACAAGAATCCCGTAGTGAACAACAAATAAAAATACAAATAACATAGAAGCACAATTCATCTACCTTGCACGATTAGGTAAATATAACCCAGGTGAACAACAACACATGAAAAATTACCCTGTGTCATTACAAAACAAAAATGAAGCCAAATGGAAAAGCTATATTTGAAAAGTTGCGATCAAATTGACGCATAAAATAAAATTACCTGTTAATTTAATGGAATGTAAACAAGCAAAAAACAAAATGATAATAATAAATTCTAAAAACCTTAAAAAGACCAATAAAAACAGCAATCCTTGCCAAAAAATGTCCACAGAGATAAACTGATTGATATAAAAGTTGCTTCTCTTGGAATACAGCAGAAGACAGTTTATTTATTTTATTCACCACAAAATGGTGTCATTCAAAATTACAACTTTTCCTACAGAAAACCTCATACAGTTACATCAACAGAAAATTAAAAAGTTATGGCTTTTCAAATCTTTCAGTGACAAATCAAGTCCAAGACATATGTGTTATAAAGGTTTGCAGAATTGATATAAAAAGAGTTTAATGCATTCGACTGTTGGCAGGTTAAGTGCTTCTGTTTAAGTTGCCTACATAGATATTTTCTCTAGTAATGAAGTCTCAACATAAAGAAGGTCTATACATTTTTTTTTATATAGGAGCTTAAGTTCTGCATCTACAAATGGGGTTATTAAATTCATGTTAGCTAGTTTAGTCTACCTAATATTTTTTTGGTGTGATACATAGTAGCCTTAAGTAATATATACACTGATCTTTGTAAGTGACAATAAAATATCTGGCTACATTTAATATAAAAGTTTATATGCATTGAATGCAGGTACTTGTTCCTCTGCTAAAGATTATTATACAGAGGATTATACGTGTTCTGCATTAAAAATATTTTGAACATTTAACCATTAAAGTAGGAAGTCATTTGTTTCTCTCTGACATTGTAACAACTAATTATACTGCATAGAGGTTCTTTAGAACTTTCGATAGTACGCTACCTGAGTACTTTGGAAATGTCACTAATTTTGAAGACTGAAATGTAGAACCATTACAGCAACAAATTATTCTGGATGACTGACAGGATGGCAATATACTATGGAAAAAGTGACAGGATACCTTTCTGACACTTCTACTGCTACTGCTGACAGCCCTTATGGTGTAATGCACATTACGTCAGGCAATTGAAAGATGCTTGTCCTTAGTATAGAGCTGTCTAAGGTTATACATTCACTGTTTCTACATCCAACAATATTGTTAGAAAGTAAAAATGTATGTTATGTTAGTTTGCATTCATTGTTAAAAGAGGAGACCATTAATTTTAAAAATGCTGTGGGAGGGCTTAAAGGGGCTTTGCCACGATGTAATGTTGATGTGGGATCCTTCAAAATGGGTATTTAATCACTTTTCTAAATATATGTGATTACAAAAAGTGAAGCCTCTGAGAGCTACAGCTTTCTTTCCATGCCCTTAGTTACCTGACAGTTTACATTAGACACGACCAGGAGCTGATCTGGTGGGGCTTGCGCTGTATGCATTTCTTATCTGATGACAGCGAACATGAAGGAGCTGGCAAGGGACTGGGGAGAAAAAGCAGTGAATGAGCCTGTGTCTTTTGTATAGAGAATCCACTGGTTCTAATGTAATTATTTGTGTAAACATTGTAGACATTCCCTGCCACTGCTTCTCTGCTCAGACTCCCTCCCTCTCCCCTGTGACTCAGCAATCTGTGTTTATCTTTTCTGTGGAGCAGATAACAGGTAAGGAACTGACTTCTTGGCAAAACCCCTTTAAAAATAAAAATAAAACTTCACCTGTGAAGCCCGCACTGTTCCAGTACTATCGCTGTTCTTGATGACAGTGAATGGCCTGCACAAATGACATGTAACCACTAAGGTCATTGATTGACTGCAGTGTCAAGTGGCAGATTAATGTACCATCTTTGGGTGTTACTAGAATCTTTAACGAGAAATTACATATTTGTATTGTAAGTGGATGGGTCGTATAGCACTATGTGGAAAGTTATTTCTCCTTCTATAATAAAATAAAATAATCACGTTATTCCACAGGTACTATAAAATTATAGTGTGTAACATTAATTTCCATTCCATTTTATTCCATTAATTTCCAGGCTAAAATTTAAACTGGTTTGCAACACCACTAAGATATATATAGTTGTTGCCAGCAGTTGATGGCTTCTGTGATGAGTTATTTTGAGGGCATACCAAATTTAGGGTAAATTCACCAGCGTATTTACTTTTGGAACTACAGTATCTCACAAAAGTGAGTACACCACCTATATACCTACCTACCTACTGGGGAGTCTATACTGTATACTTCCCTACCTAATGGTAGCCTATATAAGAAAGCATGGTCATGCTCCTATGAAAGAAAAACTGGGTGCCTGTTGTTGGGAATTGGGACTCACCCATCATTCCTATGTAGGCCCCAATTAAGTGGGGAAGTATATAAACCCCTACAGTAGGTGAGTATGTGGATAACACTCACAAAAGTGAGCACCCCCTGCCCCTTTACATTTTTGTAAATATTGTATTATATCTTTTCAGGGGACAACACTGAAGATATGACACAATGTAAAGTACTACAACTTGTATGACAGTATAAATCTGATATACCCTCAAAATAACTCAACACACAACCATAAATGTCTAAACCGCTGGAAACAAAAGTGTGTACACCCCTAAGTGAAAATGGAATAATTGTGCCTAATTTCCCATTTTCCCTCCACGATGGCTTGTGACTAAATAGTGTTACAAGGCCTCAGGTGTGAATGTGGAGCAGGTGTGTTAAATTTCACTCTTACACGCTCTCATACTGGTCACTAGAAGTTCAACATGGCACCTCATAGCTTAGAACTGTATGGGGATTTGAAAAAAAAATGTGTTGCTCTACACTATGGCCTAGGCTATAAGAAGATTGCTAACACCCTGAAACTGAGATGCAGCAGGGTCGCCAAGACCATACAGCAACTTAACAAGACAAGTTCCATTCAGAACTGGCCTCTCCAGTTGTATGCCCATGCTTAGCGTCAAATTCAGAGATAGACATATAAGTGCTGTCAGCATAGCTGCAGATTTTAAAGGGGTGGGGTGGTCATCCTGTCAGTGCTCAGACCAGGCACTGCACACTGCATTAAACTGGTCTTCATGGCTGTAGTTCCAGAAAGAAGTCTCTTCTAAAGATAAAGCACAAAAAAGCCCACAAACAGTTTGCTGAAGACAAGCAGACTAAGGACATGGATTACTGGAACCATGTCCTGTGGTCTGATGAGACCAGGATAAACTTATTTGGCTCAGATGGTGTCAAGCATTTGTGGTGGCAACCAGGTGAGTAGTACAAAGACAAGTGTGTCTTGCCTACAGTCAAGCATGGTGGTGGGAGTGTCATGGTTGTCATGAGGCTGCATGAGTGCTGCCAGCTGTGGGGAGCTACAGTTAATTGAGGGAACAATGAATGCCACCATATACTGTAATATATTGAAACAGAGCATTACCCCCTTCCTTCTGGGCCGCAGGGCAGTATTCTATCATGATAATGACCCTAAACACAGCTAAGACAACCACTACCTTGCTAAAGAGAATGAGGATAAAGGTGCTGGACTGGTCAAGTATGTCTCCAGACCTAAACCCTATTGAGCATATATGAGGCATCCTCAAATGGAAAGTGGAGGAGTGCAAGGTCTCTAACATCCACCAGCTCTGATATGTCATCATGGAGGAGTGGAAGAGGATTTCAGTTGCAACCTGTCAAGCTCTAGTGGACTCCAGGGCCAAGAACAGGCATCCTCGAACTGCGGCCCTCCAGCTGTTGGGAAACTACAACTCCCATCATGAATTTATATAATCTAAAACAGTGGGAATGATGGGAGTTGTAGTTTCTCAACAGCTGGAAGACTGCAGTTTGAGGATGCCTGGCCAAGAAAGTTAAGGCAGCACTGGAAAATAATGTTGGCACACAAATATTGACACTTTGGGCACAACTTGTCCATTTACACTTAGGGTTGTACTTACTGCCTTTGTCAGCAATTTAGACATTGATGGCTGTGTTTTGAGTTATTTTAAGGGAAAACCAAATTTACACTGTTATACACGCTGTACACTGACTACTTTACATTGTATCAAAGTGTCATATTGTCAGTGTTGCCTCATGAAAAGATGTAATATAATACTTACAAAATGTGAGGGTTGTACTCACTTTTGTGAGATAGTGTATATATGTACATTCAGTACAACAAACGTGTGGAGTTTATTCTGTTGGAATGTGCATTGGGTAAAGGAAGGAGAGTTGTGCATAATTTACCTGTAAAAATCTCCCAGTTCTCTGCCACACCCTCCAAATATAAAAGTTTAAAGTATAACCCCAATTCCCAAAAAGTTGGGCCACTGTGTAAAACATAAAGTAAACAAGAAAGAAATGATTTGGAAATCTCTTATTTCGTTTGAAAATAAATTAACTCATTTAGAAATTCATGGCAGCAACACATCTCTAAAAAGGCTGCTAAGTCTGTAAGTGGTTACTTACTGAGAGTTCAAACCAGCTGTGAATGAACTTTAGTACCAGGAGGAGGGCACTTTGTGTAGTCAAAGTTTATGCCTTTTTGCTGTTTTATTTTTTGTCATGTGTTGTCTGGCATTTTAAACTCATATAATGATTATAAAAAAAAATAACCCTGTTTGCCCTTTATCAAACTATTATGTACTACGTCACTATTTGTCTTTTTTCTGAACCAAACAGAATTTCAATCAATCAATCAATCAATCATTCAATCAGTCAATCGTTCGGTGATGCTAAACCGTCAATTAGGCTAACAACTTAAATCATACAGAAAAAAAAGTATTATGTCAAAATATCAATTAGCTGTAAACATTTTGCAAAAAAAAAAAAGGATTTTATTTTGGCATACATAAGAGCACACATGAATTTTCTAATAACAGAGCAAAATCTAGACTGATATGTAATCATTTTATTTCCTGCAGACTTACAAATTTAACAAGTTTTTCCAAGACTCAAACAAACAACTGCAATGTTATTGGGACTTTGAAGCCTTTTGGTGTTTGGCTGGGTCTCAATATGTATAAGATAATAGCTTGGTGAGTCTCTGAGAAATCCATGGGTACCTTAATAGTCATAAATTTGTGAATTTAAAGGGGTTTTATCGTTACAAAGATCATGTCTCAGATTATGGGGACAGTAAAAATAAGCACTTTTGTTAAATTGGGTTGCATTACCTCAGTCACTTGGTTTAGCAGATATCAGCTTCCTGTAAATCTGTTTTTTGTTTCTGCTGTTGCTCGTTGCTGGTCGGAAAACCCCCCTTGGTCGATTCCCCAGACACGCCCCCTGCACGTGTTGGCGGCTGACATTTCATTTTAGCCTGTTGGGATTTTCGCCTCTAGAAGGAAAAGCCCCGGCCACGCCCCCTGCGGGGATTGGCTGCCTGACACTCTGGTTTATCCTTTTGAGCTGTTAAATTATAGTGAAACCAAGGTCTGCTGGCTCTATGTACATCTCCAGCTTTTATGGTGAGATCTGGGGAATGATGGTGTTTTAAAGGGTTTTGCCAAGAGGTTGTTACACCTCCTCAAAGGTCCGTCCTTAAAGGGGTTTTGCCCCGAAGTAAAATTGACGTGGGGAAACTTGCAAAAAAAAATAAAAACTTTTCACCATTATTGTTTTTTTAAAATTCTGGACGTTTTTTTTTTAGTCCCCTTTTTGTGAGCCTTTTTTTTTGCTTCCCAGGGATACGACCGGGGGTGAAGTCCCAGTCCTGGTCGCACATCCAGACATAAAATTTTTCTCTCAGCACTACTGAGTTTCAAACCCCAGGGGCTGTCATTTCTCCTGTCCTCATACTCCTTATTAATTAGTCAAACAGTGCAAATAAATTAAAAAAAAACCTCATGAGGTCTGTGTATTTATAAAAAAAAAAAAAATCCAAGGTTTTTTGGTTTCCCGCAGGGGTTTGATCCTAGACCCTTTTTTTGGAGGTAAATGCATTACCCCTTTAAACTACAGTGTAAATGCTTTTTCTCTCTAAATTAACAAATCTTTATTTGACTAAAGAGGAAAGGCCTGGGGTTTTACCTGCTGGGTCACTTATCTACAATTTAAACAAACACACACGCCCCTTTTTAGACACAAGCTGAAGAGCTGGATACAGGAGGTA
>JAODAL010026603.1:0-56473 GCA_025379985.1 Phyllomedusa bahiana | reverse complement strand
CATAAAAAACCATACACAGTATGGAGGATGAATATTACAACTGATTTTAGTTACATACTACAGCTGTTGGAAAATAGCTGCTGAAATTCTTTTGCCTTCATTTTCTGAGATTTTTTTTTAGAAAGAGCACATAATGTAGAGTTTCTGTGACAAAAAGACCGTCAGACTCTTAATCACAACCAGTGATTAGTTGATATGTTAACACAACAGATATATTAGTTTGCAGAAAAACCGGAAGAGATCTGGCTTAAAGTTAAGTAATTTTAGGATTCCTATTTGCCTGGACTATTTAAGTATTATAAACAAGATAAGAGTAAATTTATGGACATTATTAAAGGACTGAAATGAAATAAGGTGCATTATTCTCTAATTATTCCAGCAAGATTTTAGATTATATTTCAGGTTGCTACTGTGATGCATGTTATAATTTACTATAATTTATGACAAGCCTAGCTTCTAGCATGTTTGACGCTAGAGCACATTTGTAAAGCTTTAAAGGTATGGTGTTAGTTTATAAAAGCATGACTAATTTCATTCAGAGAATATTTTATCAGTCATTTTCCTCTGTTGGTAGAGGTTAGAACATCTACACCTAAAAATTTTTAAGAACTTGTTTTTTCACTATTGAGTAATGAGAAGAGGGTTGGTGTGCCTCTGGTTGACCCCAAATATAGTATTTTTTTGTGTAAGGGGGTTATTCCTGAACAAATAAGTATGTATTAGATAAGAAGTGCTATGCATAAAAAAATGTTATGTAGCATATCCTTCTGATAAGAGGATGAATCCCACATACCCCGGAAGTCAGTACCCCAACACATCAGACCCACCTACATCTTTAATACTTTTTAAAGCAACCTGAAAACCAAACTCTTCAGGATAGCCTACCACTTACAATAACCCTGTTGCCACTACACCACCCCACAAACATGTCTGCCCCTCACCTTCTCAAGAAAGTTTGCCTCTTGTCAAAGCTGCAAAGAATTTTCCAACTATCCCCTAAAAAATGTAACTCCTAAATTTCCATGATCGCTAAAACTTTACTTTTATTTAGAACCTATACTTGCAAAAACACAGAGGTTCGGTACAGAGTTGGATTGAACTAACTGAACTGACACTGCTTTAGAGTTCGCGCGATCCTCAGGATGTATGCATACGTCCAGGTGCGTGAACCCCCAAACGACCTGGGTGTATGCATACATCTAAGGTCGTGAAGGAGCTAAATATAAGCCCTACTCCAAAAATAAGCCATAGTAAGTGCCTCCAGCGCTAGGTTATATCACGTAACACTAGGTTATGTCACTAACATCACTTAAACATAACCTCTCGCTGGAGGCACTGGAATAGTCATAATGTAGCTCCAAAATTGTCCTACCACTTCCCCCCACCATGGCAGGGTAAAGTCTGCTCACCCGTTCCTGTGTCCTGAGTCCCGCCTCCTGAATGTTGTCACCTGGTGCCCACCTCCTGAGTGCCTCCTCTTGGAATCCACCTCCCGACCGGCCATTCTAGGTCCTACAGAAGCAGCCATGTGTGACTTCACAACCACCGTTCCCAAGTTCCGCTCCAGATTCCCGCCTCCTGCCCCTTCTCGGCCACATAGAGAATCAGAGTGCCACTGCCATACAAAGTGTTTTGAGGTTGCCAGTGAGTGTTACCATAAGAGACACTGACACAGCACCAGCAATTATGAATGTAAGTTAGGGTAAACCCTCCCCCAAAGACAGCTATTTCCTGCCTTCACAGAGCCTGTAGGGTGCTGTAGAACATTCTGCCATGCTTAAATATGCAGAGGGAGCTTGGTTTGGTCTTCATACAATGTTGTGTTTTAGTATGACACCCACATGACTGCCGTCGCTCTTAGAATCGCTTCACTCTAAATTCCCTGTGCACTTACGGGGGCAAAACTGACCAAAAAACTGAAGCAGGAATGCAGCCTGATAAAGTCATGGCAGCGCCAGCTGGAAAAAAACTAGCTGAGGGCTAAGATCCTACCATAGCGTCAAAGAACACAGTAGTAGGTTACTGGAGCCACCACAGATCGCAGCACAGTAAGGGGACGCCACAGTAGGGGTCACTACATGAGGCCAGAGCTTTAAACCGCCACAAAATATGACAGAACCTGTTCTGTTAAACGCTGATACATGTATAGGCCCCCCCGAATGAGTGGAAAGGGTGTCGGCAGTAATTTTGCGTTGACGTCTCTGATCATTTTGCCCTTCCTTTCATCCGCCCAGTGTCTGCTTTCAATCGGTTCAATAATCCATCAGTATTGCTAAGGCCAAAACAAACAGGAGTTGATCCAAAACAAGAGATGACCAGTAAATGGGATATTTGCATGTTTTTCTGTGTTCTGTATCCACTCCTGCTTTTGGCAAAGACAATCCTGATCCTTCCCAAATTCCTTCTGACAGGAGAAAAGAAGGGAATAACTAAACATAATGGCAATGCCCAGAGGGGTGAGGGTGGAAACAGCATTAGAAACCACAGGGTGTTCCAGTGAGACAGCAGTCGCTTGGCAGCAGCATGAGTAGGCCACAGAGTGGCACAATGACAAATTTTGGAGGTGGCAGCAACATCAGGAGCCCACAAAGTGTCACAATGACACAGTGTAGAGATGACATCATCAACAGCAGCAGCATGATGTCAGACAGTGGCACAATGACAGAATGTGGAGGTGGCATCAACAGGAGTAGGCCACAGAGTGGCACAATGACAGAGTGTGGAGGTGACGACAAGAGCAGCAGCATGAGATCAGAGAGTGGCACAATGACAGGGTGTGAAGATGACCGCAGCAGCAACAACAGCAGCAGCAGCATGAGGTCATAGAGTGGCACAATAAACAGAGTGTGGAGGTGGGTGGCAATACCAGTCCCTGGGAAAGATGGTGGTTGGCAGATGGAGAAACTGGCAGCAGATGTGTGGCATCAGGCGGGTGGCGGCATCCGAATAGTTTCTGTGGCAGGTAGTTTGAACCCAGACTCATTTCTTAAAGTTTTGGTGAGGCGTCATGGCTGATTCAATCTGACACCTAAGGCATTGGTGTGTGGAAATCCTGTGAACAAGCGGGTTCTCCTTGGGGTAACAATGTCCCCCGCCGCACTGAGCACTCGCTCTGATGCCACACTACTGGCCGGTCAGGACAGCTTCTCCACTGCAAACTCGGCAAGTTGCGGCCACACATTAAGTTTGTCTGCCCAGTAGTCCAGCAGATCTTCTAACTGGGGGGGCAGAGTGCTTTTCCAAAATAGGCCACCAGCTGTTGGTTCAGGATCTCTCCGGTCCTGCCTGCTGCAGGCGCCTGCCCTCCTCACCAGGCGGGGTGAAGGAAGCTGCTCATCACACTCCAGACATAGGTTGCTGCTGATGGAGCTGGTACTGCTCCTACCCCCCACCTTCTCACAGCAGCTGCGGCAATAGTACGTGAGCACTGAGGAACCCTCCAGTCAGACCTGTCAGAGGATGGACGATGCCGCACATAGGCCGCGGCCAACTGACTACGGAGGATTTCTCTATAGTTTTTGAGTTTTTCCTCTCTCTCAGCAGCTGGGAAAAAGGCTCCCATTTTGGACCGGTAGCAAAGGTCCAATAGGGTGGAGAGCCAGAAGTCAAACCCTCTGCCGGATGATGACTATTCGGCTGTCACTTGCCAGGTAAATCAGCATGCTGCGGGCCATCTGGACAAGTCACTCTGAGCGGCTCCCTGCCTCCATCTCCACTGTATACTGCCACGGTGCTTGGGGGTCATCTGCCTCGTCTTCCTCATCTCCATCTACCTCCTAGAGCTGCTCCTGCTCCCCCCTCCCCCTGTCACATGTGTAGAAAAACCACCCCATTTCACCAGACAATGCTTCTGCTCCAAAGTCCTCCTTATCCTCCTCCAGTTCAGTCCCCACCAGACTCATGTGGCCGGGAGATGTAGTTGATTTTTCAGCATCTGTTCCAGGACATGAAGCAGTGGAATGGCGTCATTCATCCGTAATCCTGGCGACTGAAAAATAACGTGGCCTCCTCAAAGGGGCCTCAGCAAACGGCGGGTGTCAGGGCCATGAGCTGTCACGGCTGACACCAATGTTTACAGGGGGGGGGAGTACTCCTGTCTGCCTGGATCATAAAAAAATCTTTTAATGGCCCTTTTCTCTTTTTCCAAACATCTTTCCAACATGGGGCTGGGTTTGAAATTCCCAAGGGGTTTGGAAACACCCGCATATAAGCGTTTTATTCAGGGGGCCTTTTCTGCGCTAAAAACTCGAGGAGGGTGTCCTGGCTTTGTGGGAAATTTATGAAGGGAAATGCACATTTTTCCCTTTGGCCTTTTCAGAATTTTTCTAAAGGGATGGGTGGAAAGACTTCGGGAACCCTTTTTAAAAACAACCGGGATTGAAACCGGGTCCCCCCGGGGGCAGGGTCCCATGGACCACCCCTCCTCGGTGCAGCCGACACCATTTTTCCTCCCTTTTGGCCCCGCCCCAAAAGGTTCCGATTTGTTTTTGGGTTCGGAAAAAACCCAAACATAAATTTTTTTTGGCTGCATAGGGGAGCATTTTCCCCCATGTGAACTTCGTTGGGCCCGAGGCAAGCCAGGTGAAAACGCGTGAAAAACCCGGTGCCCTACCCCTGGGGAAGATGGGACATTACTTTTTGGGGCTGAGATGAGGTGGTAAAAAAAAGGAGGAGGTGGACTTTGGGGCCAGGAACAGCAATTGGAAAACGGGGTGGGGAGAAAGCGCCTTCCCCGGTCCAAGTTTTTTTTGGGGAGTGGCTGACATGAAAAAAAAACACTCCGTGGGCCTAAAGGACATGTAATTGGGCCCCGGTGAAAAGAACATCCCCCCCACGCCCCACGCTGGGGGGACACCTAGGAAAAACTGAAAACCCCAAAAGGAAAAGGCCCAAATTTTTTTCCCTTTTCAACATTTTTCCCGGAAGGGGTTTTTTACTGCCCACAAAATTTCTACATAAACCCAAATAATTTGACCCCTTCCGGGAAATCATGGGCAAAGAACTGCCACACCGCTGGGGCAGCTGATTTTTTTACCGCTAACGGCCCGCACTGAATTGACTACTACCCCCGGGCCCCTCGAAAGAGGCCCCCTGGGGCTCTATTTCCCTTTGGACCTGCAAAGGGGCTTTTCTATTCCGGGCTTTTTGGCCCGAACCTCGCATTTTCGCTACCCCTGTTAAATTTCCACGGCCACACTACCCCTTTAACCGGGCTGGGGCCTTTGGGCCTTTTGGGGGCGCAAGCGAGGGCCCCCCTTCTCCTGCGATGATGAACCCTTGCTTAAACCCGGCTCCCAAGTGCGGTCACCCTACATAAACATCGAAAATTTTGGTTTTGATCTTCATTGCTGTCCTCCTCAACGGCCCTTGGGGTATGCAGAGGCTGACACCTCAAAACTGACCCCGTTCCTCACCTCCACATCTAATTTTGACCCCTATTTCAAGAAGCGGGGAAAATTTTCCCCCCAATTTTTCTTCGCTGCCAACTTAGCGTTTACTGTCCTTTTCAAATTTTTCCCATCCTGGGGTTTGTATGGGTGGCACTGACCCCCATAGCAATGTCGGGCTGGGGGGAACCCGGATGGGACAGAGGGGGGGTTTGAGGACATTTTAAGGGCCGCTGACCCGCCCCCGGGGGCCCCTTTCCAAAAAAAGGGTTTGTCTGTTTTTTCCCCAAATTTTCATCTGGGAAAAAGGGGTTTACCCAGTAAACCAATCAAAAACCCCTTGGGTTGCGGGTTTCAACAAAAGGGGGCCCGCAAATGACCCCGGGGGCAGTTCGGGCCTCAACCTAGGCCCCCGGGAAAGGCGACGTCCCCCTTTACTTTTTTTAGGGGCACCTTGCCACCCGGGAAATTTTTTTTGGGGTGCCAACTCCACCCCGCAAGTAAGATCCTCCCAAACCCTCTTCTACAAATTTTTCAAAAATTTACAACACGGTTTTTAATGAAGAATAAAAAAAATTTTAATAAATAAACACCCGAAAATTTGACTCCAAATAACCCACAAACACTTGGGAAAACATTGGGAAATAAACGGTTAAAAAAAAAGGGCCGGGGGCCAAAAATTAACACTATGTGGCAAAAAAAACGACGTTTTATTTTACTGGCTAACAAACAAAACAGGGAAAAATTTAAAAAACCCGGGATAAAAATTTGGGGCCGAAAAAGAAATGACTGCCAAAAATTTAAACCGGGGCTATGGGGCGTTTAAAAACCCGGGGAAAAAAACCCCTGCCCAACAAGCAGAAAAAATGCAATTTAAACCTTTCGGCCATTAATTTGAGCTCAGGAAAAATTTCCCTTCAATTTGGCGTTGAAAAAACCCCTGTTTTCTTTTACTGAATTTAAAAACGGGCAGAACACCCCTAAATTAACCCGGGAAAAAAATTTGCCAAAAAAAAATGACAGAAAGCTTTAAAAATTTATATGCATTGGGGAATTTGGGACTCAACTTGACTTAAAATTCCCAAATTTCCCCCCAAGAAAAAAAAAATTTAAATAAAAAAAAGAAAAGCGGGTCTTTTGAGAAAAGCGGGAAAATTCCCCCAAAAATCGCTGTTGAAAAAGTTCTTTCTTTTGGGGGAAAACTCACCAGGGGGATTTTCGGGCCAGCACAACAGGGCAAAAAAAGAGAGGGGAACTGCCAGCGCCCGCGTCCGGGACTTATAGTCGGTTACTCAAAAACCCCCTACGGCTTTTGATTTTCTTAAACTCTCCCGGGCCCCATTTAGGGTACTCCTTTTCTTCCTCCCATGGGTTCTTTCCCCCCATGTAATGCCATGAACTTGCGGGCCTTTTTTAAAATCAAATAAAAACACGCTTCTTTTCCCCCACGAATCACCCCAAACTTCGACTTGGGTTCAAACCAAAAGTTTTTCCTAAAATTTCCCTAAAAATTTCCACTTCTTTTTAAAAATTGATTCGCCCATCTCTATATATGATATTAGAAGGCAATCCTGCTAATATCTACAAGAACTCAAAGATTTTTTTGATTCAAAAAAAAGACGGGAAGTCAACTCAGGGGGATACTTTTGGGAAGAAATATAAATTGGGGAAACTCAACCCTGGAAAACTTTCTACCTTTTCCCAAAAGAATTACAAACAATGTGAGGCCCCTTTTCCCGGGCCCAGACTGACGGGGCCCGGCTTAAAAATTTTAACTCAAGATATAACAACAATTTTAAAATTAAAGTATCGAGCCCCTTTTGAAGCTCATTTTCCCACCTTTTTTGGGAAAGATCCCAAAATTTTTTAAAATTTCCAAACACGGGGATATACATGTGAACTTTCACAACATTTTTAGCAGCCTAATTGTGGGGGCCTTATCCCAAATTCAACAGGGATTTAGGCAATCAGCCATCCAATACTTTCTAAGCGCTAAAGACACACAATTTTAAAAAAAAAAAAGAATTTTTTTTAAACTTTATTACGTTTTCTTTTAAACTCAAAATTTAATTTTTTATTTGGGTGGAAAGGGTTTTATTTCCAAAAAAAGGGTTTAAGGGGCCATGGGCATAGTTTTTGTTTTGCCAGAATTACTCAAATCTATTTTTAAAGGTTTGGTGGGGTTAAAAGCCCTTTATATTTTTGGAACAAGATATATCTGATTTTTCCCTGTTTCCCGTTACAGCTCAAAAATCAAAACAGCATTGTTATGCATTTCAGAAATCCATCAAAAAATATCCTTTTAAAAAGGGTTTTTTACAACCCTCATCAAATGGACAAATTTAGTACAAAACATTTTTAGAAAAAGGAACTCCACAAATAGCCTTTTACAATGACAAATTTTGGCATCAACGCCCCCCTGAAAAAAGGCCCCCCCAAAAAGGGGCCCCTTAACCTGCGAGCTAGGCATAATTTTTTTCCCAAACCCTCAACTTTTCGGGAAAGTGCACCAAAATATGCCAGATTTTTGGGGCATGGGGGGGAAACCTAAAAAAGGGCCCCCCCCCCCTAAAAAAAAAAAACCAGAGGGTTTTGCCGGGTTTCACAAAAAACTGAGAAAACCCAGTTTTAAACTAAGTGGTTTAATAAACAGTACTTATTTTCCTGAACCACGGCAGGGTATAAGCCCAAAAGCAAAAAAACGGGCAGACAAATTAAAAAAGGCCTTTTTCCCAAAAACCAAATTGGCAAAAAATTTTAAAGGACAATAAAAAAGGGCAGTAACCTTGAAATAGTTTAAAAACCCAAAAATAAAAACTTTTAAATTAAAAAACATGATCTTAATAAGACCTTTTTATTTTTATCCTCTAACCAAAAAGGGGGATAACAAAAAAAAAAATAAATCCCGTCCCTAAACAATATGGCAAATTCAAGACCCCCCCCCCCCCCCCCAAAAACCCCGCCCCCCCATTTCGGGAACCTTTTTTCCCCCAAGGGAAACCTATGTTTTCCCCCTTTATAAAGGGGGCCAAAATGGGGTTTGTACCCCAAGAGAAAAAAATGCAACACAAAAAATAGAAAATAAAAAAACTATATGCTAATGATCAAATCTAAACACCCAGCTTCTACCGATGTGTTACCAATGGTTTTCTTGGTGACTGTGGTCCCAGCTGCCTTGAGGTCATTAACAAGTCACCCCCTCCCCCCCGTGTAGTTTTAGGCTGATCCTCACCTTCCTCATGATCAAGGTCACCCCACAAATTGAGATTTTGCATGGTGCCCCAGATCAATGTCAAATGACAGTCATTTTGTATTTCTTACATTTTCTTACTATTGCACCGACAGTTGTCTCCTTCTCACCCAGTGTCTTACTTATGGTTTTGTTGCCCATTCCAGCTTTGCACAGCTCTATGATCTTGTTCCTGACATCTTTAGAAAGCTCTTTGGTCTTGTCCATGTTGTAGGTTAGAGTCTGACTGATTAATTGAGTCTGTGTACAGGAGTCTTTTATGAAGGTAAACGTGTCTGTGCTATGTGCTATCAGATCTTTTTTGAGTATGATTTACTACCCCCTGACATGCATTTTTATGTGATGTATTAATAAAGTAAGATTTTTTAAGAAGATAATAAGGCAAGCTATTGGAATCATTCAAAGCATTGTTTGCCAGACACTGCAGAAGTGGAAATTGTCTTTTATGAAGGTGACTATTTAAGACAGCTGCCTTTAATGCAGGTAACGAGTTGATAAGGAGCGTCTAACTGGTCTGTAGAAGCCAGAACTCTTATTGGTTGGTAGTGGATCAAATACCTATTTCTCTCAGTAAAATGCAAATAAATGTATATAATTTATACAATGTGATTTTCTGGATTTTATTGTGGATATTCTATCTCACAAAGTTCAAATTAACCTACCCTTAAAATTATAGACTGTTGATGTCTTTGTCAGTGGGCAAACTTACACAATCAGCAAGGGATCAAATTAATTAGTTAATTAATTAATTAATTAATTAATTTTTTCCTTCACTGTATACCTTGGCATTACCCATTATATCTCTATGGCGGTATTATCATTAGAGATGGGCGAATTGATTCTAACGAAGTGGACTTCGTTTATAATTTCAGGAAAACTTCAGTTCTGAAGGAAGTAGAAGTTTGGGGTACTTCGCGGGAACGAAGTGCGCTTTTGATTGATAAAATGGCTGCGAGCACATGGCGTAACATGGGGCAAAGAACTCTGGGAGAAAGAAAGGCATAGCCTACATGACATGTGCAGAGATGAAGCAAATCAGTGACCGGCGGGATTCTGTGATGTCACCGCTCTATATACGTCCGGGCGCGACGCTGGGAGCTCATACCGCTCTCACTGTTCTGAGTCGGGACGGTGCTGCCACGGCTGCTTATGATAGCTGATACTAAAGAACTCATTTTTATACAGCGATTTTGGGTGGTGTCTCAGCTTGTCTCAGAGACTGCTTCTCACGTTCTAATTTTACGTTCTAATTTTGATTTTGTGGGGTATTGGAATTGAAGTCCAGTGTGCATCCAATTCAACTGCTTATACATTTTAATGCTATCTGCTCACAGCACATTGAATATCCAAGGGTTATCAAAGCCTGCTCCTGTTGTATTCATTTAAAGAAACAGCGCTTTTACAATCCAGATACCACTTAATTTTTGGTTGCTCATTTCTTTTGCGCAATTTACATCCAGGGTTAATTAAGCGGTTGTTCTGCTTGTTTTACTAAAGAACGTTCTTTTCACCGCCAAAGAAACAAATTGGCCTGGAGCATAATTCATGACCGAAGGTTAATTACAAGTTTTCTGTTGTTGTGTTCCGTAAAATACACGCCGTTTTAACACGCTACAAAGCAGGCAATTTTTGGCAGCACATTTCTTTTGCGCAATTTACATCAAAGTTAACTAAGTATTTTTCTGCAGTTGAACTTAGTAAAAGAAACGTTCTTTTTCACCGCCAAAAAGGACATTTGGCCTGTAGCATAAATTCACAACCGAAGGTTAATTACAAGTTTTTCTTTTTGTTGTGTACCGTAAAATACACTCCATTTTAACACGCTACAAAGCTGGTAATTTTTGGTTCCTAATTTCTTTTGCGCAATTTAGATCCATGGGTTAATTAAGCATTGTTCTGCTGTTGTGGTCACTAAAAGAAACGTTCTTTTTCACCGCAAAAAAGACCTTTTTCCTGTAGCATAATTCACAACCGAAGGTTAATTACAAGTTCTTCTGTTGTTCTTTACCATAAAATACACGGCCATTTTAACACGCTACAAAAGCTGGTAAATTTTTGGTTGGCTCATTTCTGTTCGCAATTTTAGATCCAGGGGTTAATTAACGTTGTTCTGCTGTTTGGTCACTAAAAGAAACGTTCTTTTTAAACCCGCAAAAAGACCTTTTTCCTGTAGCATAATTCACAACCGAAGGTTAATTACAAGTTCTTGTTGTTCTTTTACCATAAAATACACGCCATTTTAACACGCTACAAAGGGGTAATTTTTGGTTGGCTCATTTCTGTTGCGAAATTTTAGATCCGGGGGTTTAAATTTAAAGGGCGTTGTTCTGCTGCTGTGGTCACAAAAGAAACGTTCTTTTTTACCCCCAAAAAAAAGACATTTTGCCTGTGCATAATTCACAACAAAGGTTAATTACAAGTTTTTCTGTTGTTGTGTTCCGTAAAATATACGTCGTTTTAACACGCTACAAGAAGAAACTTTCTTTTTCACCGCCAAAGAAGCAAATTTGACTGTAGCATAATTCATAACCAAAGGTTAATTAAGCGCCTGTTTTGGGTCTGCTTTTATATTCATAGAAATGCAAAGTGTTTTTTTAAACGGCACATACAAAAAGTCAATTTTTCCTGCCCATTTGCGTGGAGTCGCAATTTATAAAATCCTAAGGGTTACCCAAGCTTGTTAACTGGGTTCAATGTAGTCAAATACATGGGTGTGTATTTAATCATATACAGATATCTTTCATCAAACAGGTCTGTACATTTAGGAACAAACAGTAATGTCAGACAAGAGGTGGTAGGCTCTTCCACCTGTGAGTGGCAGTTGCACAAACATTCCTGAGCAGGCCACAGGTCACAGCAAAGCAAGGAACGTAAGCACAGGGCTCACTCGGTGAGGCCACAACGCCAACTGTCATCTAGCGGTCCCAGTGTAGTTGACAACAACAACCCAAGGTTCTGATTGTTACTAGGCTTCATTATTCCACTTCCTCCCAGATTACATCTGATCAACCCCAGCCAAGATGTCGGTGGGAATCTCAGACACAACCCTTATTTGGCATTGGCCTCGTGAGCCGGAGTCAGCGGGCCCTCAGAATGCCTGACCTCAACGCCCAGACCTCCACAGTAAGGGGCGCATCGAGCAGCAGAGGGTCACTCGGTGCAAGGCTAGAACTGCCGGTTACACAACGCCGGATGTAACCGTGGTGTTGACCAGCAACCCAAGGGTTCTCTGATTCCTCTTAGAATGACATCTGACAAACAGAACAATCCCAGCCAAGAGTTGGTGGGAACGTCCGAGAACCACTCAACCCTTTAGTTTGAGAGCACGGATGCCACAGGGAGCGGGTCAGTAGTGCCCTCACCTTTCTAACCCGCGCTCTGTCTCCATCCCCTGTTCCGTCAGCCAGGATCTACTATATGGTCTGGAGCTCACGCCACTATATACTAGGATGAACATTTTGAGGAGGGAAGTCCGCAGCTACTTGGCAGCGAAGAAATGGGGCCAATATCCCCTTGACTTCTTGCAGTAGTTGGGCGGCAAAGTATATATGTGGACAGAGTTGGCAATGGAGGTCATGTTTTGAGGAGTCAGCCTCTGCAAGACCAAGACCGGTGATGAGAGGACAGCAGTGACGAATGAAAGCTCAAATCGATGAGAAGTAGCCGACCGCACGTGGAGCCGTGGTGAAACAAGGGGCTTCATTTCGTCATCAAGGAGGAGGGCAACAACTTGCGCTGTATAGCAGCGGCGCAGCCAGCAAGTGGGGTCTTGTGGACCATGGTCAGCAGGGTAGCACAGTGTGAGGTCCGGCGAGCCAAGCAGCCTTACGGGGTGAAAATCCGCCTTTCTGCCGGTTCCCAATAATGAGCGGCAACAGGGGTCAGCGAGGCCGCGGTGGTAGTAGTCACTCAGATGCTGAGCATTGGCAGGTAAAATCAGCTACTTCGGCGGTGTGGCAGTTCTTTTGCTAAGACACTGGAGGAGCCGAAATATAGGTTATATTATAATATGTGGGCAGAAAAGTGAAGCGTAGGCAGGGATCAACGTTGGTACACATGCCCTGCCGTACAACAAATGCATATGCGTCAATCCATCTGGTGTGCACTTGGTAGAAACGTGGCTCAGAATGTGGATGGTCCATCCTGACGCCACAGAAACTGCAGCAGCAGCGGGCATGTCTCCCTCCCTTACCAAATGGTAGGGACTCAGCACCATTACAGATAACCTAAATTGCTTTGATGCGAGCCGAGATGGAGAGTTTCCAAAGCCATAGTTTATTTTCCAAATAGGCAGTACACCCAACAGCACTTCCATAAATATGTAGAACAGAAGGTGAGCCAGTACCTTGAGCTTATTGGTTGTGTTCCAAGGTGTCACAGCAGCGTGACCGTGGGGAGCTGTAACTTACGGTCAGCGCATACATGTCCTTTTACGGCCCACTGGGTGAATGTGCTTCCAGCCCCAGGCACACCCAACAACTTGGACAGGATAACGCCAGCTTTCTCCTCCACGTTGTCAAACTGCGACTCCTGCGCCAATGTCCCGCCTCCTCCTCCTCCACGCGGCCACCACCACCAACCATCTGCAGCCCTCCACAAGTATCTGCTCCATCATACCACATGTAGTAGGGCACAGCGGTGTCATCGCAGTTCAACACCTGGCTTGCCTTCGGCGAACGAAATCACACAGGGAGGAAATTTCTCCGCGTCATGCTAGCAAGAAAATCGATGTGCGGCTTTTCTCCGCGCCAACTGCAAATCGGAAAACCATGATTGACGACAATGGGAGGAACATGATGTCCGCCAAGCTGCAACCGAGGAGGGATGGTTCCATGCGCCCTGCAATGGCGCACGTGTCTAATCTGGTTGTGAAAAGGATTCCTGAAGTCTATCACCACCGAATCTTCAAAGATGTCATGAAAATGGCCAGGAAAACCGTGCATGCACTTACATACATTTCTACAATGCCTGGGAACACCCTCCTCGATTGCAAGCGGCAGCGAACGGCCTCCCCCTCCACATTCTGATATGCGAATGTTTCCATCCGTTGGAATACCAGCCATGCACATTGGACAGACTAGTATGAAGCAAGAGAAAGGGCCATTAACGATTTTTCTTGATATGATCCAGGCGACAGAGTACTCCCCTGTGTAACTTTTATGATGTCAGCCAGTGGCAGCTCATGACGTACACCTGCCTTTTGTTGTGGCCATAATCGATCTGAAGCGACGTTTATTTTGTCCAGGTCGCCAGGCCTAACGTGAGGATACATTCATTCCACTGCATATTCATGACCTGGATACATAAGGCTGAAAAATCTGTTGGGCATAGGACTGGAGACGTGGCAACTAACATCTCGCGGCCCAGAGAGTCCGGTTGGGTACATGAAAACTGAGGATAGATGAGGGACATTGGAGTAGAAGCATTGGCGTCTGGTGAAATGAGTGGATTCTTCTACCCAGTGTGGACAAGAGAGGAAAGGAGCAGGAGCAGCTGGAGAGGTAGATGCTGAGATGAAGGAAGACTAAAAGATGACCCGCAAGAACCGTGGCAGTATACCGTGGAGATGGAGCAGGAAAGCCCCCTCACGAGCACTTGTGTCAGATACTCCACAGCATGCAGACATTTGTGCCTGGCTATGACAGCCGAATAGTCACCATCCGTCAGGTAGGGATGACTTCTGGCTCTCCACCCTATTGACCCTCGCTAACCGGTACCACAAATGGGAGCCCTTTTTCCGAGCTGCTGAGAGGGAGGACAAACTCCAAAGACTATAAGGGAGATATCCTCCTTAGTCAAGTTGGCTGTCTGCCTATGTGCGAACATCGTGCCTCCTCTGACAGGTCTGACCGGGAGGGGTTCTTCAGCGCTCACGTACTACTGCCGCGGCTTGTGTAGGGGAATGTGGGGGGGTAGGAGCAGTACCAGTTCGCATCAGCAGCAACAACCGTAGATAGCGTCGGAGCTCACTGAGATGAGGCAGTCTTTCCTCACCCGCCTTATGAGGAGGGCAGTCGCCAGCATCAGTCAGCAGCAATCTGGAGCAGACCCTGAGCCAACAGGTTGTTGGCCTACATGGAACAGCACTCTGCCAAACCCCAGTATAGAAGACTCCGCTGTCACTGGACTTACTGGCAGCCAAACTGGATGTTGTGCACAACTTGCCGATTTGTGCAGTGGAGAAGCTGTCCTGCCTGCCGTAAGTGTGGCATCAGAAGCGGTGTTTCAGAATTGCGGCGGGGGCCCATCGAGTTAACACCTACCCAAGTGACTCAACCGCTTGTCCACGGGAAATGTGGAACGACTGGACCCTTGACAAGAATGAATCAATCATGGATCGGTCAGGATTTCCACACCACAAACCAACAACCCAAATGCTTAGGCATCAGAATACATCCCCCATGACGGCTCACAAAATCTTATTGAGAAATGAGGCTGGGTTCAAACTACCTGCCTCAGCCCTATTCTGATGTCCGCCACCCCGCCTGATGCCACACATCTCTGATAGTTTCACCTGGTGCCTACCACCAACTGTTACCAGGACTGGTATTTGCCACCCACCTCCACACTCCTGTCCATTGTGCCACTCTATGACCTCAAGCTGCTTAGCTGCTTTTGCAGGTGCCATGACATCCACCAGCTGTGTCATTTAGCTCCACATCTCATGACCTCCATGCTTGTTGCTGCCAGTACACCAAAATCCACTCTCGTCATTGTGCCACTCTGTGGCCTACTACTGTTTTGGCCACCATCCCAGAATTTGTCATTGTTCCACTGTTTGACCTCATGCCGCTGCATGTGGACCTGCTGCCGAGAACCTCCAACTGAGCATTGTGTCCACTCTGTGTCCTACTCCTATTTTGGCCATCTCCAGAATGTCATTGTGCCACCTCTCTGACACTTCATGCTGCTGCTGCCGTGGACCTCCACATCTCTTCATTGTGCCACTCTTGGCCTACTCCTGTTTTGCCACCTCCATAATGAACCATATGTGCCACTGTCGACCTCATGCAATGCTGCTTGGCTGCTGGGCCGAGTAAACTCTACACACTGTTCATTGTGCCACTCTGTCTGCTGCCTAGTCCCTAGGTTTTTTACCAACCCTCCAGAATAGTCATTAGTGCCATTCTCTGACCTCATGGCTGCTGCTGCATGTGAACCTTCCAAACTGTGCCATTGTGCCACTCCTCATGACCTCATGCTGTTGCTCCTACTCTTGTTTTTGCCCCACCTCCAAGAATGATCTCATTTGTGCCACTACTGTGGCGCCTACTACGTGTTTTGCCCACCTTCCAGCAATGCGACATTGTGGCCACAGTCTGACCTTCATGCTTCTGCTGTGGCTGCTGCGCCGTACCGCTTTACTCCACACTCTGTCATTGTGTCCACTCTGCGCCTAATCCTGCTTTTAGCCACCATCCAGAATGTCATTGTGTCCACTGTCTGACCTCCAATGCAGCTGCTGTGGCTGCTGCCGTAAACCTACACACATGTGTCATTGTGGCCACTCTTTGGCCTAGTCCGGAGTTTTTAACCCACCTCCAGAATGTTCATTGTGCCACTCTCGACTATACCTCATGCTAGCTGCTGCGAGTGACCTCCCACACTGTTCCATTGTGCCACTCTCTGACCTCATGCTGTTGCCTCCTAGCCGCCGTCACCTCCCAACGCTGGTGTCACTTTGTGCCACTCTGTGCCTAATCCTGTTTTTCGCCACCTGTCCTAGAATGTCATTGTCACTCTCTGACCTCATGCTGCTGTGGCTGCATGCCGTCACCATTATACACCACACTGTCAACTGATGTTGCCTACCCTGCGCCCTCAGCTTGTTTTTATATCCAGCTAGTAGCTGCCATGACCTTTAGATTCAGGCCTACATTCCCTCTCAAGTTTTTTGTCAGTTTTCCCCATAAAAAGTGCACAGCGGATTTATTTTATAGTGAGCGTATTCTAAGGAGCGACGGCAGTCGATCTGGCAATGTCATACTAAACACAACTTTATGAAGACCAACCAACTCCTCTGCATATTTTAAGCATGGCACAGGAACGTTCTACAGCACCCTGCAGGCTCTGTGCAGCCTGTAAATAGCTGCTTTTTGAACTAGCAATTTGTCCGAAGTAATTCGGACCCGAAACAAATTTTGTCGGGATAATTCGTCGAAGTCACCGCATAGAATTTTTGAGAACTTCGAGCCATCCTAATTATCATGACTGTATCTTTTTAGCTATATGGCAGAGATTGATTTGGGTACATAATGTTGTTCTTATTTCTTGCTGGGAGTTTGATGCTCGGAGTTCGGCTTTGATAATTAGCACATACTGTAGTTTTTTGTTTTTCTATTTTTTGCCTTGTTTATTTATGTGCATTTTTCCCTTGGGGTATGACCCTATTTTGCCATTGATATAGGGAGCACTATACGTTTCCAAATGGAGAATGGGGTTTTCAATGTGCCAGGGTCGCCATTATTGGGGCGGGTACCCTGATTGTATAGGTAGGGGTAGTGTGTTTTTTTGTATCCCTTTTGAAGTTAGGGGAAGTTTAGGTCTTATTAAGATGATTCTTTAATAAACATTACATTTTAGCTATATCAAGAGAATGATACTGCTATATTGATTGTTTATGTTTTTGAGTCAGTTGTATCTCATGTGTATAAAAGGCTTTAGCTCCTACTGATTTGGTAGCTTTTGTTGTTGTTGTTTGAAAAATTTAGAGGACCTATTAGTGCATAGTCACTACCCACTTTATATTTGTTGTCATCTACAGTGGTTGCATCACATCCATGTGGCATATGTTCCTTTTGCTGATACGTGGTTAAAAAAATTAATTACCTCATCCAGTAGATGGGAAATCATACAAAATTAAACAGCTCATTAACAGTCAAACAGTAGCGGTAGTGTATGCAATCATGTGTCCATATCCAAAATAATACATTAGTAAAATGATTCAACAATTAAGAAAACATCTGTCCAGACATGTTAGGTCTATTAACACAAATGCTGATACATCACTGTCTAAACATGTCCTACAATTTCACAATAATAATCCCAGAGTATTACAATGTTGGGGTATTTATCAGATACTGTACATGCAGGTCCCAGATTTGGCAATATAAATAAAAAGCTACTACAGGAAGAGATTTGGTGGATATACTGATTAAATAAAAAAAGAACCTATTCCCGATAAAGTAGTCAAAATCGGGTAATTACTTCATCGCACACAACGAGAAAAAAACCAAAATGGAGTGTGTATGATAATTGTGTGTAATATAAAATATAACTTTTACTTCACAATTTAAAATAATATGCGGCTGAGCATTAAGAATATTACAAATGATAAGTACATATATCCAAAAACATGAGTACCATTAACTAACAGCACAATTGATTAGCGACTCACTCTGACGAGTCACTGGGGATCTTTGCACCAGAAGAAAGCATAGAGCACTCGCCCCGAAAGGGAACCAACATGGGGGAGCCTTTAAAGATCTAAGGATTATGGGAATTGACCTCCTAAGACCCCATGAAAGGAAGGGTGATCTAGATTGGATCTCCTTAGATGCGAAATTTTTTTGGATTTACACTCTGGGAACTATACACCCACA
The DNA here is from genome assembly GCA_025379985.1 of Phyllomedusa bahiana. Taxonomy (NCBI): domain Eukaryota; kingdom Metazoa; phylum Chordata; class Amphibia; order Anura; family Hylidae; genus Phyllomedusa; species Phyllomedusa bahiana. Next base: position 38,234 of record JAODAL010026603.1, on the reverse strand, counting down.
TGGACTTAATGAGCAGCTAAATTTCAGTTGCTACTTATGAAAAGGGAGAATATGTCTCATGCTTCACTATGTCTGTGCTAATGGCACTTTTGAGTCCTCACTATCTTACTAGGCAACTATATTTATGTACTTGAATTCAGTGTGTCCTTATCTATTGTCATTCATGTACTCTTTCACCAAGTCATACATGTATCTTTGATCCTCGTTTTTATGTCACATTCCTTTTACTGTTGTATCTTTTACTCACTATCTTTGTCACATCTATCCCATCATGATCACTATCATGATGGTGCCTAACAAGACCTTTTCTTTATGTCGCATGCTTGTTTACTATGGCCATGAATGGAAACCATGGTCACGCCCCATTTGGGCGGATCTTGTTCTGTGCCCAATACACGCTAAAAGCGCTGTGCCAGGACTATGATATCCGTCATCTATCGCCACACTGTGGGCGGAAGTGTCATCAGCACTCAGTGTTGAGGGCGGAGGTGACGTCTGACGCGGCAGTAACATAGGCGCGTCATGCATACCCGCTCCCCGGGGGGGGGAAGAATCTCTTTTCCGTTTTTGAGGACGGAAGTGACGGGAGCCAGGGGAAAGCAGGACCGGTTTCTCGGCAGTGGCTGGATACATCTGGCCCCGGGAAATTTTAAAGGGGCCCTCTTTTCCCAATAAGGGGCCGGGCCACCTTTGCTCCTCCGGGGGTTTTAAAGGAGCCATACACTCCGTGGCGCGCATTTTTGGGATCTTCTTCGGGTTTGAGTACAGACTTTTTTAACTGTATTGTACACCGCTAGGTTGCCACGGGGTTAAAACAATCCAAATTTAGGGGTTTTGTAGAGTTGGGCAATTTCTAAAAAATTCGATTCGGTCACTTCGCCCAAATTTTTCCCCGAAAAAAATTGTTTCGACCCAAAAATTACTTGGGGGCACAAAATCGCTTTTAAAAACCCAGCTATTTCCAGTTTCCCATAGAGCTTGCGGGGTTGCTTTTAGAACGTTTTTTGCCATGTTTAAATATGCAGGGGGAGTTTTGGGGGTTTCTTCATCAATTTTGTGTTTTAGTAGGGAACACCCCAGATGAGCCCCCCCTTTTAAATCGTTTTTCATAAAAAATTTCCCCCCGGGGGCACTTAAGGGGAAAAAACTGCCCAAAAAACTAAAGGGGGGAAATGTGCCGATAATTCATGCCAGCAAAAAAGCTGGAAAAAAAAAAGCTGGGGGGAAAAACACGATGGCAACATCATTTACAGATTGTGGAGGTGCGGGGGAAAGCCACAGCGATGAGGCCCAGGGAAAGGGAAAAGGGACATTTTTGGAGGGGGCAAAACGGGGAACCCCAAATGGCAAAATTTGACGGGAGAGGGGGAAAGGTCAGGGCCCGGCAGCAGCTGGGGGTCGGCAGTGGCAAAATTTTGACACAGGTGGGGGGCACGGCAGCAGCCCAACAGCAATGAGGCCCAGAAAGGGGCCCACAAAAACACAGTGTGGGGGACCGGCAGCGGGCCCACAGCAGCAGCAGGAGGTCAGCGTGGCCAAGGGAATTCTGGGGGCCCGGAAAAACAAAATTAGGCCACAAAGGGGCACAATCCCCACAGTTAGAGGTACAAACAGCGGGCAGCATGGGGGTCGGCGGGTGGCAAAAATAAATTTTCTGGAGGTGGCAAAACGCATTGGGCCCACAGAGTGGCACAATCCCCAAAGTGTAGAGGTCAAAAAAAGCATCCAGAGGTCGGCATCCCAAAAAGGGAAAATTCTAGAGGTGGAAAAAACAGTATTGGGCCCCCGAGGGGCCCACAAATCAAAACAGTGTAGTGGTCACAACGGGCCCCAAAATGGGGTTTAAAGGCAGTGGCCCCAAATTACTTTCTTTTTGGTGGCAAAACAGGAGGAACCACAGGGGTGGCACAATGATGAGAAGGGAGGCCCACGGGGGCAGCAGCATGGGGTCCGCAGGGGCCCACAATGACTTTCCGGGAAATTTTTCCCCAAAACAGTTTTAAGGCCACAGGGTTTGGCCCAGAATAAAGAAAGTGGGGGGTAAGGCCCGGCAGCAGCAAAAGGTCGGGGCAGGCCACAAAGAAAACAGTTTTGGAAAACAGGGCAGGCGCCCCAGCACGCATGAGGTCAGACATTTCCACAATGACACGGTGGGGGTAAACGGCAGCACCCAAGCAGCAGCATGAGGTCAGACAGTGGCACAATGACAATCTGGAGGGGGCAAAAAAAAGGGAAAGTAGGCCACAGAGTGGCAAAAATGACAGGATTTGAGGGGGGAAGGCGGCAGGGCAACGCAGGGAGGTCAGAGAGTGGCACAATGAAACAGTGTGGATAAACCGCAGCACAAAAAGCAGCAATAGCATGATTCATGGGTAGGGGGCACAATACAGAATTTTGAGGGGGGGGGGAAAACCAGCCCCTGGTAAAGTTGGTGGTGGAGAGGGGAAAAACTGTCACAGATTTTGGGGCTTCAGGCGGGTGGGGGCATCAGAAAAATGGCTGAGCAGGTTTTTTGAACTCAACTACGCCCAAAGGCTTGGGTTTGTGGGGAAAATCCCCCCGGTTTCCCGCCTGATTCATTTTCCCCCAAAGGTCTTTCTTAAAACCATTTCCCCAATGGACAAGGGGGGTTCCCCTTTGGGGGTTAACGATGGCCCCGCCACACAAAACACCGCTCTAAACCCAAAAATACGGGCCCGGGCAGGCAGCTTCCCCAAACCTGAAAAACCCCCGGCAATTTTGCCCCCAAAACCATCCATTTTTGGCTCCCCAGTAGTCCAGGGGAAATCTTTTTAACTGAGGGGGAAAGGGAGTGCTGCCAAGTAGGCCAAAAACCCCTTTGGTTTCAAATGCCCGGCCCTCCCTGTGCTGCTGGGGGGCTGCCCCCTCATTTGGCGGGTTGAAAAAAGCTGTTTCTTTCCAGGGGACTCCAGACTTGGGTTATTTCTGAGGGAGCTGGTACTGTTCCTTTCCCCCCATCTTCCCCCAGCAGCCGGGGGGCATTTAGAAATGGCCCCTGAGGAACCCCCCGGGTCAGACCTCCCAAAAGGAGGGACGTTTCCGCACATGGGCAGGGGGCCAACTGATTACGGGGGTTTTCCCTATAGTATTTGAGTTTTTTTTTTCCCTCTCAATAGCGGGAAAAAAGGGTTTCCCTTTTTGGGGATTTGGTAGCGTGGGCCCAATGGGGTGGAGAGCCAAAGTACCCCTTCCCGGGGATGCTTACTATTGGCCCTGCCCATTTCCCCAGGCAAATAACATGCGGGCGGGCCTTTGCACAATTGATTTCCGGGGGGCTCCCGCCTCCTTTTCCACTGTATATTTGCCCACGGTTTTGGGGGGTCATCTGCCTCGTTTTCCCCTCTTCCCTTTCCACCTCCTCCAGCTGCCCCCTGGTTCCTCCTCTCTTGTCCCCGGGGAAAAAAGAAATCCACTCATTTAAACCGGGAAAAAACCTTCTGCCCAATGTCCTCCTCCCCCTCCTCCTTTTCACCCCCCCACTCATTTTGGCCGCGAGTGTAGCGCCACGCTCCAGCCCCCTCCCCCAACAGTTTTTTCGACCCTTTTCCGGCCCGGGAAGCGGGGAAAAGACTTTTTTCATCCCTAGCCCCTGGGACGGGCCAAATAACTTTTTCCCCTCCTCGAATGGGGGAAAAAAACGGCGGTGTCACGCAGGGAGCTCCCACGGGCTGACTTCAAAGTTCACAGGGGAGTACTTCTGTCTGCCGGGTAATCAAAAAAAATCGTTAAGGGCCCCTTTCTCTGTTCTTTAACAGTCGGCCAACATGTGCAGGCGGGGAATTCCGGGCCCGGTGGAAACACGCAAATCAAGTGTGTTGGGGGGGGCCCATTCTCCCGCTGCAACTCGAGGGGGGGTTGTTCCGGTTTTGTACAAATTAAAAAAGTGCATGCACAGTTTCCGGGCCATTTTCGGGAATTGTTTGAAGGGTGGAAGACTTCAGGAACCTTTCACAACCAATTGAAACATTCGCCATGAAAGGGCCCAAAAGGCCCAACCCCTTCGTGAAAGGCGCGGACACCATGTTCCCCCCATTGCCGTCACCATTTTTCCCGTTTTCCCATTTGGGCGTGGGGGAAACCCCACACATTGATTTTTTTGCTGAAAGACGGGGCATTTCCCCCCCCTTTTGACTTCATTCCCCGAGGAAACCCCAGGTGTGAACTGCTTGCCACCGTTTTGTCCCCTTTACAAAGGGGGGAAAAGATGGATTGTTTTTGTGGAGGCTGAGGGGAGGGGTTTGGAGGGGGAGGAGGCGGAATTGGCGCGGGTGCAGCGGGTTTGAAAACGGGGAGGAGAAAGCGGCTTTCCCCTTCCAAGTTGTTGGTGTCCTGGGCGGGAAGCAAATTCACCCGGGTGGGCCGTAAAGGACATGAAACTGGCCCTGCCCGTATTTACAGTCCAGACGTCCACCTGCCTGCACCTTGGAACAAAAAAACCCATAAGCTAAGGGTTTGGCCCACCTTTTTTTTTTAACATATTTTTTGAAGTGCTGGTACTGCCTTTTTTGGGAAAAAAAAATTTCGGCTTTGGGAACCCCTCCATCTCGGCTCGGCACAGAAAATTTTTCCTTTAATGGGGGCAGAGCCCCCTTTGGGAAAGGGGGGGACTGCAATACCAAAAAAATTGGGGCAGGGGCAGGCACCCTCTGACCCTTTGGATGGTTGGCCATTTCTGTTCTTTTGCAATCGCCTCGCTGAACGACCCCCGGGGGTTTGGGGCCAAAAGAGTAGCGAGGAGCAGGAAACATCTGGAGGGGGATGATGTCAAAGAGAAAAAGCTCCCTTCGCAGGTTTGGGGGAGCCTTGATGGCTGCAATGGCATTTCGTGCCACTGGGGGGGCTGCTGCTGGCTGGGTTTCTGCGGCCGGCAGGAAAGGGGCCCCAAAATCTGAGCCACGTTTTCCCCCAGGGAAAACCGGTGGTGCCCCTGCCTTTTAGGGTTTACCAGGGCCGTGGGGCCAACGTTTGCCCCCCTGGCCAAACCCTTTACTTTTCCCGACCACAGATTCTAATAATAACCTTTTTTGGATCCCCGGTGGGCTTAGCAAAGAAAATGCCACACCGCCCCAAATATCGGATTTTACCCCCCCAATGCTCCGCACTGAGTGACTACCCGCCGCCGCTGCCCCACTGGCCCCTTGCCGCAATTTTTCCCTTTGGAAACCCCGAACCGATTTTTTACCCCGTGGTGTTGGGTCCCCACCTCACCCCTGCTGCCCATCCTTTCGCTCACGGGCCCCTTTTACCCCCTTTCTAGCTCGTTGCTGCCTGACGGCAAGCTGACGCCCTCTTCTCCGCGATGATGAAGCCCTTCCTACCCTCCCCAAAATGCGGGCGGGTACATAAAATCTATTTGTGTTTCAAACGTCAATGTGTTTCCTTTATCACCCGGGCCCTTTTTTATGCCGAAAGGGTGACCTTTTTACAACATGACCCCCCATGCCCCTCTCCACATTATACCTTTTCCGCCCACTGCCCAAAAACAGGCATATTGGCCCCATTTCTTCACTGCCAAGTACCTGCTGTTTCCCCCCAAATTTTCATCCTCGCTATTAAAAAGGCGTGACCCCCGACCACATTTGTAGATCTCTGGCTGAGGGAAAGGTTTGGGGCAGAGGCGGGGGGGGGAAGTGAGGGCCGCTGACCCCTTTCCCGGGGGATGCCAATTTTGGTTGGTCGAGGTTCCCAAACCACTCTTGGCTGGGGGGTTTTCAGAAAGTTCCCTCTGGGAGGAAGGGATGAACCCCCGGGCAACCCAAACAAGAACCCTTGGGGTTTTTTAACAACAAAAGGCCGCAAAACAGCGGCGTTGTGGCCTCACCGGTGGGCCCCTGCTGCACTTCCCCCTTGCTGTGCGCGAATGGGGGGTGTTCCAGGAAAGTTTGTGACCCCTCCTCCCCGAGGTGGGAGAGCCTGCGACTTCTCGTCTGACAACGTTTTGGGTTTTAAAAGTACAAACACGTTTATGATGTTCTGTAAATGATAAATGTACCCCCGTTTTTTTTCTCCAAATGAACCCAAATAACAAACTTTTGGGAACCCCTTTGGGTAAAAAATTGCGCTCCCCAAAAGGGCCAGGAAAAATTTAATTGTATTTTGCGTTAAAAAAACAAATGTTTTTTTTTACTAAATGTTAAAAACACAAAAAGGGTTTAAATTTAAACCCCTTGGACATAATTTGGGTACAGGGAAAAAAAAGTATATATTTTTTGGGTTTAAAAGAAGGGTTTTTTTTTTTCAGCACACCCGCAAAAACGCTTAATTAAACCCTGGATGAAAAATTTCGGGCCCAAAAAAGGGGGCGTACAAAAAAGTACTTTGTAGCGTGTTACCAAAATTGGTGTTTTCTACCCACAAAAACAAGTGATACAGTTTGTAAAAAAACCTTTGTTGTGAATTGGCTTCAGGAAAAAAAAAATTTTTATAATTTTTTTGGGGTTTAAAAAGCGGTTTATTTTTGTCACACAACCCCAAAACAACGCTTAATTAACCCCTTTGGAAAAGGGTAAATTTTGGCCCAAAGGGGGAAATTTTTTTTAGCCCCAACCCAAAATTAAAGGTTTTTTGTTTGTTTTAAAGGGGTGTAAAATTTTTCGTTTTTTATTTTTCGCCCCAGCAAAAAAAGGAAATAGGAGTTTGGTAAAAATTAAACCTTTTGCTGTTAATTTTTTTCCCCCCAAACAGGGAAAAAATTATAAAAAAATTTTTTTGGCGTTTAAAAAGACAGTTTTTTTTGTCGGGACACCAGCAAAAAAAGCTTAATTAACCCCCCGGGTGTAAATTGCGCATAGAAATTTAGCCACAAAATAGTTTGCTTTTAGCCCTGGGTTTCAATTTTTGGGGTTTTTTTACGCCACACAACAAGAATACAGTTGTAATTAAAAACCCTTTTCTTGTGGAAATTTGGCTTCAGGAAAAATTTTTTTTTTTAAAAAAATTTTTTTGGCTGTTAAAAAGAACGGTTTCTTAATGGGTCAAGGGCACCCCCAACAAAACAAACCGCTTTTCACTTTTTTAACCCCTTGGGGATGTTTAAATTTCCAAAAATTAGAAATTTTACAGCCCAAAATGAAGTGGGATTTTTATTTTTAAAAAAGCTGTTTCTTTAAAAAGAAACAACAGGAACGGTTAGATCCCACTTTTGGGGAATTTGAAAATTGTATATGCCGCTGCATAGGACGACACTGGATTTCAGATCCTAATACCCCAAAAAATAGAATAGTAAATTAAGAGACAGTTCTGAGAAAGCATGTGACCCCCACACAGAATCGCTTTATAAAAATCAATTCTTCAGTAAGTGTATCAGACACTGGCAGCACCTTCCCTGATGAGACGCAGTGAGAGGAGTCGTGAGCTCCCGGCGTCGCGCGGAACTTATATGAGTGCGGTGAGTAACTAGAATCCCGACGGTTCTTGATTGGATTCACTCTGCACATGTCATGCAGGATATGACCTTGCATCCTCCCAGAGGGACTTTGCCCCATGTAGGCCATGTGACTCGCAGCCATTTATCAATCAATTGCCCACTTCGTTTCACCCGAAGTACCCCAAAGTTCGACTTCGTTCCGAACCGACAGTTTTCATGAAATTCTAAACGAATTCACTTCGTTAGAATCGATTCGCCCATCTCTATGGTTGCTATTTAGGATATTTTGGTTTTACTTTACAAAACATCTCTTTGACTTTGGGAATCCAAGATTAGGAATTTTCAGTATTACTCCTTGTGGATCACTGAGGGGTACTAATAAATACAAAATTTTTTGAGTCCTTTAAAGATTATTTGGGTTATTTATAATTTGGATAAACTTTATATATCTAATACCCTCTTCGGAATTCGATTCGATTTTTAGATCACATACATCACACTATTGTTCCATGAAGAGACCGTGGTTAAAAGCGGTCGAAACATTGTTGGGGACAACTGTATGATGACCACATAAGGGTAGGACGGAGTCTGTAGGGTGAGTCTCCTGCACCAGTGTGGGTCGTCCCTTTATCGGGACGAGTGCTCTATGCTTTCTCTGGTGCAAAAGATGCCTCAGTGACTCGTCAGAGTGAGTCGTTAATCATTGTGTGTTAGTAAATGGTACTCATGTTTTATATATAAATATTTTTGTATATGTACTTATCATTTGTAATGTATTTCTTAATGCTCAGACCGAATATTATTTTTAAATTGTGAAGTAAAAGTTATATACTGATTAAATACACTTGTCCCCTTTGGAATAAATGAAGGATTTGCCTTTACTGCATTCATATAAGACTTTTTATTACAGTAATGGTCATCATTAGTGTTGAGCGATTATTATCGACAAAGTTGAAATCGGCAAAGGTTTTTATTGGTGATCGAAATTTTTAGATCATGGCCGATAATTAAGGCTAAAATCTGTGCATCATCTATTAAGTGCGCCATTTTCGGCGCTTCTGTAATTTTGGCGGCCAGCAAATCAGATTACAGAATAGAACAGTGGTGAGATGTGTGTTGCAACGTCACATGACTGGATGTGTATGGTTGCGATTGGCTGGAAAAAATAAAATGACCTCGTTTTACATAGAACAGCGTTTTCCTGTTCAGCTACAGTGTCTATCAGCGTCTCATAGGAAGTAGGACGTGCTCGCTCTGCCTGTGGCCAAACAGCCTCAGCGATAAATTATCTATTTTTGCAAGAGAAACCTCTACTATTAGCTGTGATCCTCTACAATTTAGTTAGATTAGAGGATTGGAAGATTTTATGTAGTTAGGTAGAGAATTTTAAAGGAGCATCTACGCTGTAAAGTCACGGAGGGGCGGGCGGGGACGGTGGGCGCGGTCGAACACAGACAAGCTCGTATAAAGAACACTGGTTAAGGTTCACCAAGACTTAGTTTAGACATTGCACTGCAAGATCTTTTATTATTAACAGTTTGCTATTGTAATATTTCATGGATATTGGAAATTATATTAGGATACACATCTTTTCTAGTAACTGCAGGTCTCTGTGTTGGGTGCTCAAAATCCACTTTTTATTATCAGTATACATTTCAGATAGGTCGTTCATTTCAATTTTAGCACATTCCACCTTTTGTTCATATATCCACATGCACTTAAATCTGAAAACAGCTATTTATAGTCCACCACAGGTGAATTGAAAGGTGCGCAAAAAAATAAATTTTTTTTACCGCATACATTTACAGATACGTGTTTTTTTTTACTTTGGGCATACAGATTGTCATTGACGCAGCTTGCAGTTAATATGAAAACACAGCAATTTTACACGTCACCACAGGTGAATTGAAGGTGCAAAAAATACGTGCATTATACTCGAAAAACATAAACAGGTACAGTGTTTTTTGACCCCCATTGGGGCGCACTTACAGCTTTGTGTTCATTGACGCACTGCACGTTAAATCTTTAAAACAGGCATTTTATAGTCACCACAGGTGAATTGAAAGTGCGCAAAAAATACATTTTATCTAATACCGAATATCCATTTCAGATACGTGTTTTTTTTGACTTTGGCGGCCAACTACAGCTTTGTTTCATTGACGCAAGCTTGCACGTAAATCTTAAAACAGCAATTTTATAAGTAAACCACAGGTGAATTGAAAGGTGCAATAAAATTACCGTCGTATTATACAAAAACATAAACCAGATACGTGTTATTGACTTTGGCGCTCACTACAGCGTTTGTCCGTCCTTGACGCAGCTTGCACGTAAATCTTAAAACAGCAATTTTATAGTTAACCTATGTTGAATTGAAAGGTGCACAAAAAATACCGTGTATTAACCAAAAACTAACAGATCTGTTTTTGACTTTGGCGCGCACTACAGCTTAGTTGCTCGCGCTCACGACTGCACGCGACAGCTAAATCTGAAAACAACAATTTATAGTACCACCAGGTGGAATTTGTAAAGGTGCAAAATACCGTGTATTATACGAAAACATAAACAATACGTGTTTTTTTACTTGGCGCACTAAGCTTTGTTAATTGTGGACGCAGCCTTGCACGTAATCTGAAAACAGCAATTTTTATCAGTCCCCTCACAGGTGATTTGAAAGGGCACAAATACCGTGTATTTTACGAAAAACATAACAGATACAGTGTTTTTGCACTTTTGCCCAGTCCAGACGTTGTTGATAAGAGACACTTGCAGTTAAATTTGGAATCCAGCCATTTTGTTTTGATTAGAGGGATTTGAGAATAAGAGTTGATTTGGTCTTTTAATATAAGAGACCTTTCCAAAAACTTTTCCGCTACATTCTCAAATTTTTATTATTTAGAACATGCGAAATGCAGGTGGTAAGCGAGCAAAGGGAGGGGGGTAGCACAGGGGTAGAGGTACGAGAGAGGTGCTCCTGTTCCAGTGCTGGCGACACACGCATGCCAGCGGATCGTCGAGTTGCGAGGACCGTCAGCCCTGTAATCGCTGGGGTTAGGGCCCTGTGAATCTCAGTAACAAAACAGCTTCGCCAATCTGTCCTTTCAGCTGGTTAATGCAACCGGCATCCAGGAGTCTTTCCTCCTCGTCCTCCACAGTCACGGCAACAAATGTCGTCTCAGCATCATCAGCATCCGTCCAACATGAAGCAGCCAAATGTCAACTCGTTGTACTCCCTCGCCACCACTGTGGATAAACCAATTGTTGAAGACCTACTTTGATGATATATAAAATGCGGTTGGGTCAGAATGGCATGTTAAAAGAATCAAGAGGATGATTTTGTCTGCTCTGACGCCAGTTACTGATGCCATCAGGAGGAGGAGAAGGTATAAGCGGTCAAATCGAGCAAAATAATCCGGGCGGTCGGCAACGCTTGCTGGCCCTCTGCGTGCAAGCCGCAGCTTCTGGATGCTAGAGTAAAGGGATGTCCAAGTCACCTTGTGTTGATGATGATGATGATGTACGGACATTGCGGATCCATCGTGGTCTTTTCCGACAGAATTTGCTTGCGAGTGCTCCGTCATCCACTGGGACGAGGAGGAAGACGCATGGGTTTGCTGTACAATACGGGTTCCGCACAAAAAGGGAGAGGGCGGTCGCAGAAGTCGCTGATTTGATTCCGCCTGCACGGTCTGCGCGAAAACCCCGCTTCCTCCGCTTATCGCCGTCAAAGAAGGTCCAGGACCTCTCAAGCCTGGGCCTTCTTTGAGCAAGCTCTGCTTTCACCAGCGATGTCATATCGCCGGCCTTGCGTTAACGCACTAAGTGAGCAAGAAACCTTAAGTGGTTAACTCACACCAACATTGTTCTAGTGTCACATGCACAGCGAATGTCATGGAGTTGAAATGGAGGGAACACTTGGCCGAAATAGGCCAGACCGACGCCGGGCCTCCACCCCACTGTCACCCCAAATCCCATTAAAAAACTAATACATGACCTCTGTCCGCTCCTCCTCCTTTCGCCACCACCAAGGTTGCCTCAGCTGCCCCATGTTCTTCAGAGCATGATCAGGGATCAGCCTCCGCTTCAGCCTCTACGTCGCCCGAGTACCACAGCCACCACCAGAGACCCATCCTACCCCTTCTCCTTCCGCCAGTTTGCACGACTGCAAGCCGTACAGCGACCAGTCTTAGCAGCCAGCCTTCTGTCTTCCAGGTTTGGGAGCATGAAGAAACACTTTAACCCAAACCATCCCAAACCAAAAGCTGAATGTACGGCCAATGCAGGCTTTTGGCCTTGGCAAAATGTTGCCTTTCCCGTTGGTGGACACGATGGGTTCCACACATCATGGCCTTGCCTGAACCCCAATACCAGTGCCGAAGCAGGCATTTCTTTGCAGAAAAGCCGTCCATGCCTGGCAGCACGTGTCTTAAATTCAGCGCGTTGTCTGCATCTCAGTGGCGGAAAAGTCATCTGGACCACCGATCATGGACTAGTAGCCATAGTGTTGAGCGATTTTTATGAGACAAAGTTGAAATCGGCAAGGTTTTTATGGTGATTCGATCATTTCCAGAATCATGCGATAATTAAGGTTAAAATTCTGTGCATGTCATCTATTAAGATTGCGCTTTTTTGGCGGTCTTTCCTGTATTTTGGCGGCCAGCAAAGAATCAGAATACAGCTATAGAGCAGGGTGAGATGTGTGTGCGACGTCATGACTGGGATGTGTATGGTTGCAGATTGGCTGGAAAAAATCACATGACCTCGTTTTTACATAGAACAGCGTTATCTGTTTCAGCCTCAGTGGTCTCTCAGCGTCTCATAGGGATAGGGACCTGCGCCTCTGCCTGTGGCCAAACAGCTCAGCGAAAATTAGTCTAATTCTGCACAGAAAATCCTCACTACTAATAACTGTGATCCCGTTCAATTTTAGTTAGATTAGAGTTTGAAGGTTTTAGTAGTTAGTAGGAGAATTGTAAAAGCAGCATTACCGCTGTAAATTACCACGGCCGGTGGGAGCGGGCGGGGGGGGGCCCCCGCTGGGCGAACCCACAGACAAGCTCTATACTATAAAGACACTGGATAAAGTTTTCACCAAGACTTAGTGTAGACTTGTTGATGGAATATTCTTTATTATTAACAGTTTGCTATTTCTAAAATTTTCCTGGATATTGGCACAGCCTGAACCTTATATTGGTATACACATCATTTATAAGCAACTGCAGGTTCCTCTTTGTTAGCTGCCAAAACTCCACTTTTATTATCAGTATTACATTTCAGATAGGTGTTCATTTTTCAATTGTTACTCATTACACCTGAGACTGTTGTTTTATGCCTCAACCTCCATGCAGTTAAATTAACAATCCAGCAATTTGTAGTCAGCTACAGCGTTGTTTAGTTGCCAAAAAGTACCGTGTATGTACGAAAACATCACAGAATATACGTGTTTTTGACTTTTGCGCACCCAGCATTGTCTATTGAAGCTGGCATCTACGTAAATCTTAAAACAGCAATTCTGGATTCACTCAGGTGAATTGTAAAGGTGCAAAAAATACATTTATTTTATTCAAAACATAAAAGTTACGTGTTTTTTGACTTTTGACAACCTAGCATTGTTCATTTACGCAGCATCTACGTAAATCTTAAAAACAGCAATTCTATATTCACCACAGGTGAATTGAAAGGTGCACAAAAATATGTTTATTATACCAATACATTACAGTTACGTGTTTTTTTGACTTTTGCGCACCCAGATTGTTCATTGAGCAGCTAATCTACGTAAATCTTAAATACAGCAATTCTATATTCACCACAGGTGGGGGGGAAAAAAAAATTGATAGGTGCAAAAAATATTGTTTATTGTACCTAAACATAATAACAGTTATGTGTTTTTTTGACTTTTTTATATGCAAACCCAGCATTGTTCATCGACCACAGCCATCTACGTAAATCTCTAAAACAGCAATTTCTAATCATTTCACCACAGGTGAATTGAAAGGTGCAAAAAAATACTCATTTTTATACAAAACATAACGGTTACGTGTTTTTTTGACTTCTTGAACACCCAGTCAGATTGCTGCGCATGACACAGCATTCTATGTAAATTTAAAACAGCAATTCTATATTCACCACAGGTGATTGAAGAAGGTGCAAAAAATACCGTTTATATAACCAAACACATAACAGATAGTGTTTTTTGGACTTTTGCCCAGTCCAGATTGGTTGAGAGACACCGTGCAGTTAAATTTGAATCCAGCCATTTGGGTGTGAGTGGAGGGATTTGAGAATAGGTGTGATTTGCCGTCTTTAATAAGAGGCTTTCCACAAAAACTATTCCATACCTTCTCAAATTTTTAAATTTCTGAACATGGAGCGAAATGCAGGTGGTAGCGAGCAAAGAGGGGGTAGCACATGGAGGATTAGAGGTACTGAGTGAAGTGCTACTTCAAGTGCTGGCGACAACAGCTGCCAGCGGATCCATCAGTTGCAGGACCGTCAGGCCTGTCATCGCTGGGTCAGGGCTCGTGATTCTAAGTAACGAACATGTCCACCAATCTGGTCCTTCAGTGTTATGCAACCTGCATTAAGCAGTCTTACCTCCTCGTCCTCGTCAGTCACGGCGACCAAATGTCGTCCATCAGCATCATCAGATCCGTCCAACATGAAAAAAAAGGGGGGTGCTAAAAAGCCCAAATGTCAACCTCGTGTACCCACCACTGTGGCATAATCCATTGTCTGAAGAACCTCTTGATGACAAAAATGCTGTTAGGTTGTCTGAAGGCATGATTAAAAGATCCAGAGGAATGATTTAGTCTGCTCTGACGCCAAGTTACTGATGTAGGCGTTGGGGGTGGGGTCTCATAGGTGGTGGAAGGCGAAAGCCGGTCAAATCGGCAAAAATCCGGGCGGTCGCAAGAGCTTGCACGTGTCCCTTGCTTGTAGCCGCTTGGCTTCTGGATGCAGAAAGTCAGGACGAAACAAGTCACATGTGTTGGATGATGATGATGTTTGGACGACATTTGGGTTCCATCCTGGTCTTTTCCGCACGAATGTCGCTTGCGAGCGCTTCAATCAGTGGACGAGGATGGAAGACGATGGGTAGGTGTCAATGACGGGTCCCACACAAAAAGGGAGAGGGCGGTCGCCAGATGTCCGCTGATATATTCCGCCAAGCCACGGTCCCAGCGAAAACCCCGACTCCTCGCTTATCGCCCGTCAAAAAGGTCCAGGACCTCTCCCGCCTGGGCCTTCTTTGAGCAAGCCTCTGATTCACCCAGCGCTGTGTCAAATGCCGCCTTTGCCGTAAAACGCGATAAGTAGAGGGCATCAGAAAATTAGTGGTTAACCATCACCCACATGTCTAGTTCACATGCAGCGAATGCATGAGTTGAAATTGGTGGAAAACACTTGGCTCAAAAAGCAGACCGCCGGCCCGGCCTCCAACCACTGTCACACCCTCTGTCTCCCATACTCCTCCTCCGCCACCAACCAAGCGTTGTCCTCAAGCTGCCCATGTCTCTCAGAGTCAGATCGGATCAGCTCAGCCTTCAAGCCTCCACCGTCGCCTGTAGTACTACCAGCACCGACCAGAGACCGCATCCTACCGTCTTCTCCTTCCGCAGTTTGACGACCTGGACGGCGTACGAAGCGGCCAGTCTAGCAGCCTTAAGCCTCTGTCTATCCAGGCGTTGGGAGCAGAAGAAACCACTTTAACCAACGCATCCCAAAGCCAAAGCCTGAAAGTCGGCATTGCCAGCTTTTGGCCTTGAAAAAATTTCCTTTCCCTCGGTGGGCACAGTTGGTTCCGCCAGTCATGGCCCTCGCCGCCCCCCAATACCCAAACCGACAGGATTTCTTTTCCAGAAAACCGTCCCTTTGCCAGGCCCACTGTCATCTAAAATTTCAAGCGCGTTTTCTGCATCTGTGGGGCCAAAAGCTCATCTCACCACCGACACAATTTTGATGTAAGCACGGCCAAGCCGCTATATCTCTGTGACATCACTGGGGGGCTGGGTGTGCTCTGGGGGGGACGGGTCTCGCTCCGGGGACCTTTCAAAACCCCGGGGTGGCAGGGGCTCTTTCCCCCAAAGGGCCTCTGGTGGGATCACTGCCCAAAACACCAGGCCCCCGTTGAAATAAAAAAAGCCCTTTGGGGACTGTCCACACACAGGTCAGGGGGCTTTGGCGGGTCTAACAAAGAGACCCGGGCTGGCTGGGTGACAAGAACCTTGTTCCAGGCAATGGTGGTATGCGATAACGGGCGAAATCTGCTGGGGGCCCCTTTAAGATCGGTAGGCTGGAGCACATCCCTTGCCTGTCACATGTCATGAAACTTGGTTGTCCAGAAAATTTTCTAAAGAGCTACCCGGGTCTGGACTGCCTGTAAAGAAGGCTGAGGTCTGAGTTCGCACTTCCGCCGTTCGCACCCTGTTTCATCCCCCCTGGCTGCGTTGCAGCGTCAGCTCGGCCCCCCCGTCAACCGCCCTCATTGTTACAATGGGCAACACGCGGGAAAATTCCACCCTCCACATGCTCCACATGTTAACCACCAGTATTTCCAAGTGAAGCTCAATTGGTCCGCACTCATACGGAGGGGCAAGCGCTACCCAGGTCTTGACTGTGTACTGAGGAAGGCTGGAGTTCTCACACTTCCGCTTCCGCACTCTGCTTCAGCACGACAGTTTTTGTTGCTGCATCATCAGGGCAAATTTTAACCTGCGTGTTAATAGATGACGGACGCCAGCCTGGGCTCTCACCACACCCACTGTAACTCCGGCCCTGGGTCATGCTGTGGCACAGGACAGGTATAGTCAATGTCCAGTTCAACTAAAATGGTGGTTGAAAGCTCCTTATTTCCGGCACTTTTTTAATCTGTGGGTCAGACAGGTTTTAAGGTCATGCTGCGGTCCAAGACAGTGTTTTTCAATGTCCATTCAACTAAAATGGTGGTTAAAGACTCCTTTTTCTTGCACTTTTTAATCTGGGGGGCAGAACAGGTTTAATGGTCATACTGCGGTCCAGGACAGTTCTAGTCAATTCCAGTTCAACTAAAATGGTGGTTGAAAGATCCTTTTTCCGGCACTTTTTAATCTGTGGTCCCGACAGGTTTAAGGTCATGCTGCGGTCCAGGACAGGGTTTGTCAATGTCCAGTTCAACTAAAATGGTGGTTCAAAGACTACTTTATTCCGGCACTTTTTAATCTGTGGGTCATGCAGGTTTTTAGGGTCATGCTGCGTTCCAGGACAGGGATATTCAATGTCCAGTTCAAGTAAAATGATGGTTCAAATAATTCTGCCTTCTGGCACTTTTTAATTTGTGGGTGATCAGTTTAAGGTCATGCTGTGGTACAAGACAGGGATAGTGATATGGTGTGTGACTTTTTTTCTGTGGCTTTTATAGCCTAAGTGTTGTGCCTAAGATGTAGCAGGTATCCATTTGACTGTTGTGGCTGTTAATTCCAGCTTCTCCAGCCCTGTTTGGTGTATAGAAATGAAGGTGTTGTTGCTCTCCCATAGACTTTAATGGTCATCGGAGATGATCGACTATCGACTATCGAAAAACCTTATCGATGGTGGCCGACTATCGACTATCGCCCGATGTCGATAGCCAACGTAATCGCTCAACACTAGTCATCATTCTTTACCTCAATAAAAATATGACCTTTCGACTAACTGTCTAATGTAAAGATTATAATCGACCAGCTATGTAGTATATTACTACATACTATGTAAAGTTATGCAGCTACTAGTACGATTTAATAGATGTGAATAGATTTTTTTGCCTAATTTTATATTCAAATGCGTCCACATGGGCACTGATTCTCCCATATACTTACCTGTAGTCACAGTATTTAGAATAGTCATTGTAGCTCTCCATATATATAAGTAGTTCATTAAATAATGAAAGAAAAGAAGGAATATTTTTTTTATTTCTTATTTTGTTTATTGTGGATTGATCCTCCAATATACATAGTATAGTCATTAAAGCAACATATCTATTCATACATATAAAAGGGGAGGAAAGAAAAAAAGGGGGAAGGAAAAAGGCAAGGAAAAGAGAAAGGAAAGGAAAAAAAGACATATTGAGTCTGTGATACAGAATTTTAAGGTGAATGACAGCTTCCTAATTTAACACTTTGGGGCAGTATCATATAAGTTATACTATATATCCATTAACAAACAACATATTGTTCAAGGCTAAGCCCATCTGCACTGCTATTTTTGTTCTTTGAGAGTATCTGCGGCTGCACAAGTGCCAAAAATTGAACCACGCAGCCGCAGTGTCCCTATTGCGTATGTCAGCACTACTTAACGGCTGATGGCACATGAGTCTGTATTGACTGGGGGAGCTAAATGTCCCGGAATCTTCTGAGTAAGATAATAGGCATTGCTATAACGTACTGGTTCTCATTCAGGAATAAATATCAATCAATGGACAAGAATTTATTTGTTGCTCTTTTTGAGAATTACTTTATTGATGGTGATTGGTACATGTTAAAATAATGGATTGACCTTAATAGCTGCCAATCATTTCATCATCATGACATCAACTACCAGTCCCTGCTCATTGGTTTCTCATAGTGGATGTAATTAGTGACATTACAGGAGGTAATGATTACAGTAAATATCTGGCTCTGGCATTCAGACAGTGCCTTGCCCCTTACCACTGATGACGTTGTTTATAGTGGTAAAACATGTAATGTTAGGCAGGAGAAATCTAGATGGAAATTTAGGGAGATATACTGCAGATATCTATCCCAGCTCCATGACAAGTGTCAGTTCAGTTAGTTCAAACCAACTCTATACCTACCCTCTGTGTTTTTTGCAAATATAGGTTCTAAATAAAAGTTATGTTTTAGAGATGATGGAAATGTAGGAGTTAAAAAACTTTTTGGAAAGTTGGAAAAATTTTGATAACTTTGCCAATAGGCAAATTGTCTTGAGATGGATCACAACAGTCAATTATCTATAGAATAAAAACAGATGGTACCCCTCACCTGTTGGTTACTATGTTGAATAGGGAAAGGAGACCCTATTGCCGTGCCTCTTTGTGATACTTTGATACAACAAGGGGGCAGTGTCAAAGGAGAGAGAGAAAAGAGAGAAAGAAAATTTAAAAAAAATTTAACAAAGTGAAAACAAGTAAAACCAAACACAACAAATAAAAAAAAAACCTAATCCCCCCTTTTTTCCCCTTTTACAAACCCAATCGCCCCAAAAAAGACAAAATAAATAAATACCCATATTGATATCCCCGTGGGCGAACGACCTGCCCATAAATTTTCATTTTTAAAAAAAACCCTTTAAGGTGAACCCCGGGAAAAAAAAACAAACAAAAATGACAAAAATAAAGATTTTTGTTCACCCCAGCAAAAAAAAGGAATAAAAAGCGTCAAAACTCTTATAAACGCCAAATTTTTAAAAATTTAAAAAATGGGTTCATCCCGCAAAAAAAAAAAATCCTCACACACCCCTTAAGGGAAAAATAAAAAAGTTATGGCTCTCAGAAAATAGTGATCATAAATATTCTTTACACACAAAAACATTTTTTTTTTTTTAAGTGTTTCAACAAAAAAAACATAAAAAACGGTTATCGTCGAAATCGTATAAACCCAAAAGTAAAGCAAAACTTACAGTACTGCATGGTGACGCTGAAAAAATAAAAAAAAAAAAACACTCTGGGTTGCGTATTTTTTTATCCCCCTTTCCCAAAAAAACAATTTAAAAGCATAAAAAAGCCTTGCCCCCCCCAAAAAAATCATACTATTAAAAACGCAACCATCCCGCAAAAACAACCCCCTACGCAACTACATACACAGAAAAAAAAAAGAAAATGGCTCTCAACAAAAGCGATGCAAAAACTTTTTCCCCTGGTTAATAAAATGTTTTTATTGTATAAAACATAAAACAAAAAAAAAAAATTACAAATGGTACACGTAATCTACTGACCTCTAGAAAGCTAGCATTCATATATACCTACATTGACCGCTATAAAAAATAAAAAAAAAAAAACACTACAAATTGCGTATTTTGTTCAAAACACTCAAAAAAAACCTTTAATAAAAAGTGAACATACTCCTATCACCCCATAATGTACCAAAAAAAAATCTTAAACCACCCCAAAAAAATCCAACCACTCTGCACACAGCAAAATAAAAAATTTAGGGTAGTCAGAATAGACCAACAAAAAAAACACAATTTTTTTAAAATTTTTTCAAATTTTCAAAAAATATAAAAATCATATCATTAATTGTACCAACCCCCATAGTAAAGTTATCCGTCATTTACACTCAGGCGAAACTGAAAATTTAAACTCAAAAAAAAAATAACTGCTGGGGTTTTTTTCCTATGGGGCCAATACTCACTGCATCTCTTTATAACCTTAAGGGGTGTAGTTTTTCCAAAATCGGTCTTTTTTTAGGTGGTTTATTATTTTAGCACCTTGGGTGTCCTCAAAAAACCAAAATGGCCCTAAATAAAATAAATTAAAATGAGACCCCAAGTCCAGTGGGGCTTCCCATTCGGGGGTTATGTTTAACCAAAAAATGCACTAGGCCACATATGGATATCCTAAAAAAAGGAGACCTGGGGAATTGAATTAGTTTCATTAAACCCAGTCACATTTACCGTAATTCAGTGAATAATGGGAAAAAATTGAAAAACTGCAAAAAAAGGGAAATTTTTAAATTTCTTCTCCACTTTGCTTTAAATTTTCTGTGAAACATCAAAAAGGGTTTTTCAAACTCCCAAACATGTTGTAAAACGTTAAGGGTCTAGTTTCTTAGATGGCGTCATTTTTTGGGGGGTCTAACATGCAGGCCCCTCAAAGCCACGTCAGAAATGGGGTGGTCCCTAAAAAAAAGTATATTGCAAATTTCTTAAAAGTGAGAAATTTTCTACAAAGTTTCAACCCCTAATGGGCAAAAAAAAAAAAAGACATTTAAAAAATTATGCCAACCTATAGTGGACAAATGGTAGATGCTAGTTAGATTCTAAACACAGTAGTTGATTACTCACTTTCCAAACAGTTTAGATATCTGAAAGAAGCTTGCTGGCGATAAAGACTGTTTAAATGCAGTGCAGTTGAACCGCACCAAAACTGCACCATGTAAAAGCACCTTTAGGCTATAGACAATCTTTTTTATTTGAAAATCCAAAAATTTCCTAATTCCTAATCGACGATAAGATCCAAGGGCATTTTTTTTCTTTTGGGGAATTAAGCACCAAACCTTCAATTTTTCTGGAGCACCAACACAATCAACCTCTTTAGGGTACAATTTTCATACAATACTCTGTAGAGAGTAGAAGAAGGTACCAGGTAAGACTTGTGAAGGATTATTATTTTTTGACTTTAGAAAATATTTTTCATTACATACATTAAGGTTTAAGATAGCAATGTTGTCTTATCTTTCCACCCGCACTTCTTACTTTGTAAGCATCCAGGAGTCATCTCTCTATAATGTATATGAATTATTCTGTGTGTGCATATTTCTTAGAGATAATAGTGTGTATGTTTTTTAACTTATTAATAAATCAAGGCAATAATACTTTCTGAACAAGGTTGGTTTGACAGATCCATATATATTAATATATGTTCTGTAGCTATTACTTGGTTATCTATGTGTCACATGCCATTTCTTGGGAAGCACTTTAGCATTTAAAACAGATCACTACTCTTCTCAGCTGGAGGTCTGCTTTGATCTGCATTTTTGATGCAGAACATATCACATTCTAAATTTAAACTCTTCCTATTTTTTATCCTTGACTTCGGGGTTGACTGAAATTTTTCAATGCAATTGGATTTTTAAACGTTGTGATTAAGATGCCCCCTCACCATATCCTACAGTTTTAAAGTTTAAATATGTATTTGAGTATAATGTAAACAACTTTGAAGCAATTCTGAAAATAATTTTAAACGTTGAAACCAAATTTACAAAAATCGAAAAATCACAAAACTGTTTTTCTCACTATTGACATAAATCAAAAAAACCTTACCCATTTTGGTTACAGATTCCCAAAAATTTATTTATATTGGCCAAATGCCAAATAAGAAGGGGAAAAAATTTTTAAGGCATTTTTATTACTTTCTGCAAAGTCAAAAGTTTACCTACATTTCATTAGTATTTGGTAACATTGCCCTTAAACTGTATGACTTGGGTCAGACATTTTGACATCCTTCCATACGCTTCTCACAATAGTTGGTAGGAATTTTCACCCATTGCTCCTGACAGAACTAATGTTTGTAGGGCGCCTTGCTCGCACATGCCTTTTCAGCTTTACCCATACATTTTCAGTATTATCAAGATCAGGGCTTTGTGATGGCCACTCTAAAACATTGACTTTGCTATCCTTAAAGGGGTTGTCTTGCTACAAGGATTGCTTTTTATGTTAAATATCTTGCAAAAAACTCACTTTGCAATATATGTCCATTAACAGTGTCCTACCTATAGATAGATAGATAAATAGATACACACTGTCTCACAAAAGTGAGTAAACTCACATTTTTGTAAATATTGTATTATATCTTTATCCTTTCATGGATAAAGCTACAGACCTGCTCAATCTCTCATGTTAGGCTGCCAGCACTGGTTGCTATAGCTACAGACCTGGCTTCTACTGCAGCCTAGTAGAAACCAGTAAACACGCCCCTGAATTTAAAATGAAACCCAGGAAACAGGACTGAAGTAAGATGAATCAATGCAGTGAGACAATCCCTTTAGCCACTTTGCAAACAGTTTGGCAGTATGCTTCAGATCGTTGTCCATTTGGAAGACCCATTTCCGCCCAAGCTTTAACTTCTTGGCTGATGTCTTGAGATGTTGCTTCAGTATTGCCACATAATCTTTCTTCATGATGTCATCTATTTTGTGAAGTGCACCAATCCCTTCTGCAGCAAAACAACCCCACAACATGATGCTGCCACCTCAGTGTTTCACAGTTGGGATGGTTTTTTTAGGCTTCAAAGCTTCTCCTTTATTCTTCCAAACACAATGATGGTCATTATGGCTAAACAGTTAAATTTTAGTTTCGTCAGACCACAGGACATGTCTCCAAAAATTGTCGGTCTTTGTTCCTGTGTGCATTTGTAAATATTAACCTTTTCCATCGTGTTTGTACTTGCATCCCGGTGCTTTAACCCTTTGATTGCGGCGGTGCGTTACCGCAGCTCAATCAAAGGGTTTCCCCTGCTCTGTCGGGTGATGGGAACACTCGGTGACCCGACAGAGCCCGGGGAACGGCTGCACAGTCAGCCCTGGGGACCTAGAGTGGCCCAGAGCTGTCTGTGTATGAAGCCAGTGACCTGGACACACTGTGTGCTGTCCAGATCACTGCCTGTGTCAAAGTGACACAGATTAGAATGTATTAGCATATATGAATATGCTAATACAGTACTAAGTGTTAAAGGAAAAAAAATTGTAAAACAGTTCTCCCTTCAGGGGATTTATAAAAAAAAAAAAAAGTGAAAAAAAAAAGAAATGTGTAAAAAAAATGAATAAAAAAATAAATAATAGAATAAAAATAAATATTTACTAAAAAATAATTGTGCATATATTACACACAAAAAAACCTACACATATTAGGTATCCACACGACCGTAATAACCTGTAGAATTAATCTAACAAGTTATTAAGTGTGAAATGTGAATGGTGTAAATAAAATAAAAAAAAAACAATTTTTCTTTTCTTAAATAAAAAAAAATTCTACAATTATTTATAAGCGAATTTAAACTATTCCTCCATAAAGTACAACTTGTCTCGAATAAAACGAGGCCTCATCCAACTGTGTCATTGAAAAAATAAAAAAGCTACAACTGTTGAAACGCAAGGAGGCAAAAACGAAAAAAAATTTCTGGTCATTAACTACTTTTCAGGTGTTCGGCTTAAGGGGTTAAATAAGCATTTCTGCTACTTTAGATACATGATAACTTGAGGTTCTTTGTGTACATTTTTGATCAAAACTGTAAAAGCCCACATGCCAACATCATGGTGACCTCAATACAGATGGGAACCTACTCTATATGTAACCTCTCTTGGTGCCTGTTATGACATCCACATTTCAGGGAGAGTAGATTCCATCTACAAGATGATGCCATCTATTTTGTGAAGTGCTCTATTTTGTGAAGTGGTGTTTTTAGGCTTCCAAGCTTCCCCCTTTTTCCTCCAAACGTAATGATGGTCATTATATCCAAACAGTTCAATTTTAGTTTCATCAGACCACAGGACATGTCTCCAAAAATGTAGGTCTTTGTTCCTGTGTGTATCTGCAAATATTAATCTGGCTTTATATGTTTCTTTTGGAGTAATGGCTTCTTCTTAGCAGAGTTGCCTTTCAGCCCATGTTGATACAGTACTTGTTTCACTGTGGATAATGACACAATCTTAACAGCTTCCACCAGCACCTATACAAGGTCTTTTGCTGTTGTTCTTGGGTTGATATGCACAATTGGGACCAAAGCACATTCATCTCTGAGACACAGAACCTTCTCCTTCCTGAGCTTTATGATGGCTGGACTTTTCCATCGTGTTTGTACTTGCATAAAATTGTTTGTACAGATGAACGAGGCACCTTCAGGTATCTGGACATTGAACCTAAGGATGATTCAGATTTGTGCAAGTCCACAATTCTCTTACTGATATATTGGCTGATTTCTTTAGACTTTCTCATGATGTTACACACAGAAGCAGTGTGTTTCTGGTGTGCATAAAAAAATACCACCACAGGTGTATCTCTGATTAATTCAGATCTTGCCAATAAACCTATCAGAAGCTTCCAAACACATTACATTATCACATGGGCTGTACCAAACTGTTTAAAGGCATATTAATCCTATTGTTTGCAAACTTTTGACTCTGCAGAAATTAATAAAAATGCCTTAAAAATGATCTCTCTCCTTATTCTATATAGATAGATACACACTGTCTCACAATAGTGAGTACACTCACATTTTTAAAAATATTGTATTATATCTTTATCCTTTCATGGACACCAGTGAAGATATGACTCTGTAATACAATGTAAAGTAGTTACCAAGCAGCTTGTATAACAGTGTAAATTTGATGTGCCCTCAAAATAACTTAACACACAGCTATCAATGTCTAAACCACTGGAAACAAAACTGAGTACACCAATAAGTGAAAATGGACAAATTGTTGGCTGCATGTTGAGTTATTTTGAGGGCACACCAAATGAAAACTGTCATACAACCTGTACACTGACTTCTTTGCATTGTATCAAACTGTGATATCTTCAGTGTTGTCCCATGAAAAGATATAATAAAATATTTATAAAACTGTGTAGAGGCGTGAGACAGTGTAAATGTATATCTATGTACAAACGACTAACAAACAGTTAGGGATATTTGGCTTTCGGGTGAGATTTATGGAAAACGTAAAAAATTACTGCTACAGTCATACTTTATCTTTAAAGTAGGTAATTTAAGTCATAGCATGCAATGTTTATTTAATTAAACAAAAGCCAACATCACTGGAGGGTATACATAATCAAAAATTGTCAATGTCTTAGTAACATGTCATGTGGCCTTGAGCATCCATTACAGCTTGACAATGATATCTTGTGCTGTTCAGTTGAGTTATTGACTGCTGGGGCATGGCATTCCACTCTTCTTTAAGGGCGCCCCTCAGATCATTGAGGTTCAGGGGTACAGAGTTACGACCTTCTACACGGCGACTCAGCTGATCCCACAGGTTCTCTATGGGGTTCAGGTCTAGAGAAAGTGCAAGCCAATCCATTTAAAGTACCCCAGTCTCCAAGAGTCGTTCCCTAATGATGCAGCCTTGATAAGCTGGAGCATTATCATCCATAAAGATGAAATTAGCCCTTTGTTGTTCATGCAGAGGCACAATGACTGGATTAATGATGATATTTAAGTAGTAGAGTCTTGTCACTTTACCATTCACATTGTGTAGAGTAGTTCTGTATTGACTAGACACGGCTGCCCACACCGTAACACCACCACCACCAAAGACTCGTCTGGTGACAACTGTGGCTGATGTATCGCGCTCATCTTTACATCTCCAGCATCATTGGCGGCCATCATTTCTGCACAGAGTCAATTGACTTTCATCACTTAACAGCACTGAGGACCATTGGTCCCTCATCCAGCATAGAATATCCTTGGCTTTTGCAAGACAATAATGCATGTGCCTGGTATTATGGTCAGGTAGCCTTTCTGGTCATCTAGCTGATGTAAATGGCTATGAATGGTCTGACATGACACTTGGTTGCCTCTTACTTCCCTTAAAATGCCTGGAGTTTTGTTGCATTCATCATCCAGTTCTGATGGGCATTATTTACAATGAAGCAGTCAACCACTTCTTTGTCTTTCTGTCACTCTTCCAGTCTCTCTGTATCTCTGTTAGCTCACCTGCTGTTTGAGGATACTCTGTGACACTATAGCTCAGTAGCACTTTCAATGTGAGAGCCATCCTGCTTGTTGATGCCTTGCAATGGCGAAAGCATCTGTTGATCAAAACTGTTGTTGTTGTTCTTGGTCAACCCATTATATCAAAAATGTGGAGTAGCGAGGGACTAGTTTAAATCGCCAATATCAAATTGTCACTCCCTAAAATTTATTGGGCGATTCAGGGATAAACATTATGTTGTGTATTTTGCAACTTTAAACTTGATTAGAGCACTCATGCAAAGTTGTTAAAACAAAAGTACATAGAAACAATTGACATACAGTTGGAAAGATGTGCATTCTAAAGTTAAGAGATTGTCTCATATAGTGCACTTAAAAAAAATGCAAAACATTTTGGGCCACATGTATCAAACTTTTTAGGTCTAAAACGGAAAAAAAAAGTGAGTTTTAGACCTAAACAGGTTCATACATGTGGCCCTTTATATTCATCCTAAAGTTTTAATCAAAAGACAGATATCCCTAACGTTTTGTGAGTAGTAATATACATATATATATATACTATAATATTTTTATATATATACAAAACATACAAAACAAAGTAAACCAACACCTTAATTGCAAACTGCTATGGCTGCAATGTAAGAAGCTATGTAAGACAAAAATTACAGTAGGACACAATAGGAACTAAAACCTATAAAGAAATTAAACCCATAAAAAATTTTAAATGCATGACTATCTGCTGTACCTGCATACATGTGTCACTGGGGTCGCGGGCTCCGCTGCCCCCCGTGACCATTCCACGCGCTCGCAGGGGGGTCTGGCGCGGCGGCTGCGGAGGCCCGTGACCCACCCTTTGCTGCATCGGCCACCGCCCTCTCTTACCTGGCCGCGCTCGATGGTGATCATACCCTCGCTGCCTGTACCAGCCGTCTTGGCTCGCGGCCGCCGTTTTAAGGCGCGGGCGCGCGGCTTCTCTAATTTAAAAGGGCCAGGTGTCCGATAATTGGTTAATTGTCAGGCGATGGTCCTATTTAGGTATCCGCCTTCCCCAGTATTCCTGCCTGTCTGTTGGTCATGTGTTTTTGGTTGCGTTAGATGAGTATTGGAGTTAGTTCCGTTATTGATGACCACGGTGTACCAGTCCGCTTGCTTCGTTCATGGACTTGCCTGTTTGCCGCTGCCCCGACCGTAATCTGCACGTCTAGATCTACGAACCTCTGCTGCCTGCCCATACTTGCCTGTCCCCCCGACTACGCAACCTATCGGATTTAAGTTTCTGTACCTCGCTGTTCCCCACGGACCGCCATCGCGCAAGAGAGGTCACCGTCAGGGATGGTTACGACCTGTTAGCCTCACGCCGCAGCAGGAGTCCACAGTCACGCTTTGCGGCGTAGGCTCTGGTGAAAAACCAGGGGGGTACTTAGATTCCGTTCCCTGGCGTGGCTTAGCTATCAGTCGCTTTGCATGTGCCCAGCGGATCACTCCCTGTTACAGTACGACTGGTCCATGGATTCTCCTCTGCAAGGATTGGCATGGATTCCTCTGCCAGTCTCCGGGACATCACTACAGCTGTCGCCTCCTAGCAGAGTCAACGAATCGACCAGATCTTGCGGCCATGATGCAGAACTTGGCGACTCGTCTGCCTCCATCGGCCGCCGTCTCTGCACCTGCATCTGTTGCTCCGGCATCCATTGCTCTTCCTGACTTCAGCTTCTGGCACCGTACTCTGCATTCTGCCACTCCCCTCACGCTTACGATGGAGACCCCAAGAATTGCAAGAGGGTTCATCAGCCAGTGCTCCATTCACCTACAAGAAATGATGGGGCACCAATTCCCTACAGAGCGAGTCCCAAGTGGCCTTCATTAATCCAGCCTCTTGTATGGAGAAAGCCTTGGCCTTGGGCTACGCCACTATGGGATCGAGGGGATCGCTGGAAGGCGGACCTCCAAAACGTTCCTCCGGGGTTCCGCAGGTCTTCGTTGGAACCTGGCCGTTGACTCTTCGGCGCCCGTCAGCGCAGCATCGGCTAGTCAGGGCGACACAACAGTCGGTCAGTTTTCGGTGACACGTTTCGCACTCTCGCTTCGGAGCTGACTTGGAAAACGAAGCATTGTGGCTACATTCTTGGCAAGGACTCTCGGAGCTTGCGAATTCAAGGACGTAGTCGACACCAGCCCGACTCGGGATTTACCAGCTGTGGATGACCTATCCATTTGGTCCACAAACGAGTGGATATTCACGCTTGTTCCGAAAGGCTACAGAACTAAAGCCTGCAACGGGAAACAGTCCAGTCCACGCCGTCTCCCTCGCCTTGGCTTCCCACTGTTCCAGCGGTTCACCTCTTCCTCTCTCTACGGCCTCTGAAGAGGATCCTCTGGAGTAGGTCGAATAGAGCCCACCTGTCCCAGGTGGAAACGTCTCAGAGTCGTCTGAGCAGTTGTGCTTTTACTTGTGGCTGTTCTGGCCATTTCATTGGGGGACAGTACAGTGAGCCCGGGAAACTTCAGCAACCTAGGGCTCGTAGGAGAGGATAACCCTAGATGTCAGACGCGCCTCCTCTAACGTTCTGTCCCATTCCTCGTACATATGGTGCTTCTCCAGCACAGCACCTTTACAGGCCACCGCATCTTATCGACTCATGATCGGCAGGAAACTTTCATCAAGCCACGAATTCGTGACCAGGTTAGTCTCCGGTGTACTCCGACTGCAGAAACCTATGTTTCGTCTCCTCGGTCAGTGGAGAATGCCTTAAGGACGCTATCCGCCACCGTCGGCCCCCTCTTCTTGCAAATTGGGGCCCTTACCACAGGAGTCGTTGCACCATACTAGTCCGCACTGCCTCGATCCTCCTCGGTAATACCTTCTGGGCTCCATTGGATGCAGGACCAATCACCCGAATTTGGATTGGGAGAAAAGGTGACAGTCAATTCGCTTAGGGGTTCCGCGTGTCTCTCTCGTTGCCTGTCCTAAGCGCCGCAACTCGCTCCTCAGTTCGTGTCTCCGGAAGTCTGCCAAACCTCCTTCCAAGGTCTAACTTCGCCTTACTGGTAGTTGCACGATGTCTTTTCGGCAGAGCCAGGCTGAGACACTCCTTCCCCGCAACCAGGCACTTATGATGTCCCATTGACCATGCTGCAAACTGGTCGTGTACCCCTACCAGAGGCCGGGTTTACCATCTATCTGTCACCGGAGACTAAGGCGTTCTGACTGTCTGAGTACGTCAGGAGATCTCTCCGCAAACGAATTCATCCGTATAGTACCTGTCTGCCTGGAGCCGGCTTCTTCATTCGTGTGGAGCAAAAGGACGGGTCCCCTCCAGGACCACCTGCAACGACTATGGGGCCTGAACAAAAATTACCACTGTAAAAACCGCTACCGCCGTTGCCCTTATTTACCGAACTTTTTGACCGACTGCGTGGGGCACGATAATAAGTTTTCAATACTGGATTCTACGCGGGGCCTACAACTTATTTCCGCATTAGGGAAGTCGGACGAATGGGAAAACGGAATTTAATACAAGGGGTACGGGCCATTTCGGAGTATTTGGTCTGATGCCATTCCGGTCTCTCAACGTCTCGGCAGTATTCAGAACTTTGTTATATGAAGATACTTTCGGGACATACTCTCTTTGTCTGTGATAATCGTGATCTCTTGGACGGATTTAATTCTCATCTCTCCCCTAATCTCGGAGACTCATTCGCACACACTGTCCGCCCAGGGTTGACGAGGCGACTCCGCACTCATCAGCTCTTTGCCAAGCCCGAAAAAAGTGCCTCTTTGACTGTGACAGCGTACACTCATTGGGCTACATTCGTCTCTGACTAAGGGTCTCGGAATGGATCCCA
The DNA here is from genome assembly GCA_025379985.1 of Phyllomedusa bahiana. Taxonomy (NCBI): domain Eukaryota; kingdom Metazoa; phylum Chordata; class Amphibia; order Anura; family Hylidae; genus Phyllomedusa; species Phyllomedusa bahiana. Next base: position 8,625 of record JAODAL010026603.1, on the reverse strand, counting down.
CTCCAAGCTCCCCACCTCGCGGTGTTGCAGTGGACGCCAACCGGTTGGGCCTTCGGGCCATTCAACGTTTTTCTGGGATTCGCCGAATGATTATAGGCAATTCATCACACTTCTCACCTTGGTGTCCTGCACTTGAAGAATGCAATCAAAATCCTGGCCCCACAGTCAGGCACCAAGAAGCCTTCAACCGAATCAAAGCATGCATCTTGCTTCGGCTATGGTCCTGTCTCATCGACCTAACTGTCCGTTTATTCTGGAAGTGGATGCTTCGTGTCTTGTCGGGCTGGTGCGGTCCTCCTGCAGAGATCATCCGCTGCGTAAGCTACATACCAGTGGTTGATTTTCTCCAAGACATTCTCTCCTGCCCCTAGATGAAGAACTATACCATTGTGGATCGTGAATTACTGGCCTTTAAGCTGGGCTCTTGAAGAATGGCGTACATACCTGGAGGAGGCTCGCCCACCCTATGAACATTTTCGTCAGACCACAAGAATCTCCTATATTCTTCAGTCGGACTCACGCCACTGAATCCCCGGCAAGCTAGCCGTGGTCATTATTCTTTGCCCATTTTTGGGACTTCCGGCCTACATTTTTCGGCCTGCGAATGATAAAAAAACCTCAGAGCTTGATGCTCTATCACGTTCCTCGGATACAGTCGGGGTCATCACGAACTCCTCCCAAGAATTTTGTCCCCGGGAAGCACTCGTCAACAGGCTGCCCCGTGGACCCTCTAGAACCTATCTCCGGGAAGTCGTATGGGAGAACCTGCCTTGCGCCTTAGTAAATCCTGAAGTGGGGACACTATTCTCATATGGCATGGGCACCAGGAGTTCATAGGTCACTTCAATTTGTATCCGATATTTACTGGAGTGACCTACCCTCTTGCTCAGACGAAACTGAGCGGACTTTGTTCTAGCCTGCACTCCTGTGCCCGTAATAAGGCTCCTCGCCACAAGCCCTCGGGGCACTTCTTCAGCCGCTTCCTGTGCAGAAATAAACATGGTCCACATGTCATGCCACTGGACTTCATTTCGACTTCCGCCCCTCCTCGGGGAAACACGGTCATCTGGGTTGTTAACCGACAGTTTTTCCAATGTGGACACATTTATTCCACTGCCTGGGTTACCCTTGCCCCCCAACTGGCACCAACATTTTTTCTGTTTTTTTTCACGTTTTCCGTCTGCACGGTCTCCCTTTTACATATTGTACTCAGATAGGGGAGTCCAATTTATTGCTAGAAATTTTGGGGAGCTTTGATTCAATTTGTGGTACAAAATTGCAGGTCCAGTTAGACTTCTCTTCTGCATACCACCACCAGACTAATGGGCCGGTTGAGAGGGTCAACCAGGTGTTGAAGCACCTACCTGAGGCATTTTGTGTCCGCTCGTCAGGATAAATGGTCTGATCTTCTTCCATGGGAGGAGTTTTTTATAACTCTTTAGTTTCAGGGGATCCGCGGGCGCCTCCCCCCCTTTTTTGTCGGTCTTGGGTATCATCCCGCCCACCTCTCCCCCTTGCTACCTCGTGTCATGTCGCCGGCGTGGGATGCCCAAAGTAAAGCATCGCTAGGCTTTATGGCAGCTCACACGGGAAGGGCCCTGTTACGGGCTTTCTGCCCGCACTCAAAGTCCAGGCTGGACAGATACCGTAGGCTCCGCACCTATTGTGACAGGCGATAGAAACGGTTTGGGCTATCCAGCTAAGAATATATTCGCTTTAGGGTGCCCTTAGAGCTACAAGTGTAGGTCCTAATAATACGTGGCGTCCTTTGAGGGTACTACAACGTCACTAAACCCGGGTGTCCTACTAAGCTCCGCCTAGCTACTACCCCACTGAGCCATCCGAACTCTTCATGTCTGAGACTATCCTCAAGCGGTGGTGCTGAATCGTTCTCCCGTGGAACCTGTATGCATCGTATCCTGTGGCCAATCTCTGATACAATCTTTGAGGTCAAGGAGGGTGTTGGCTACAAAGAAAGTGAGGGGGAAGCGTTCCTTCTCATTGACTGGAAGGGGTTCCTGTCTAAATGGCCGTGGCTTAGCAAATCATGCTTCCCTTGGCCCAGGGGATCCACTCCCCCTTTTAAAACAGGAAGTTTTTGGGTGAGCATTTGATAAAAACACATATAAACCTCCTACCACATCTATGCATATGCAATAAAACTCTAATTTAAATATTATGCCATTTTCTTATAATACATTCTTAAAAAAACAATTGTGAAAACTTCAATATATAGTAGAAGTACAATTTCTATATGAAGCGAAACACTAAGTTGATAAAAGTGAGCTACAATATCAACTATTTAGTATAGAAGTTTCTTGTTTATTTACAAAAGAACCTCTAGGGGGAAAAAACAGTTTTGACCTGGTCAAAATTTCCCAATTTTAATTTCTGCACCCTTTAAAGATTTCCGATAAGGGGGGAAAAAAAGGGAAAAAAAATAAAAAAACAAAAAAAAAGGTTTGGATCAAAGGGTTGGGGATTGGTAGAAAAAAAAAAAAGCACACTAAGCGGGCTTTGCCTAGAGATTTTAAATTTTTTAAAACCATTTCATTTTTGGGGGGTTTCTTCCCCATAAAAAAAAACAATTTACATTGATATACAAAAGGGAAAGGAAATTTAAATCCCACAATAAAACAGAATTTTACACTACAAAATTTACATAAACAAGTAGAATATTGGTAGTACAAGAAGGAAATGAAATACGAAATCCTTTTTGAATCGGCATATGCGGGCATTTTAAGCCCAAATTTGGACATTTTGCGGGAAGGGTTTAAATTAAAATTATGGGGGAAATAAAATTTCCCTTTTAAAAATTTTTTGGTATTGATGCTGTTGTATTTTTATTTGGGATTTCTCTATCTATTATCTATCATCTTTCTATCGATCATCTTTCAACTAAAAATCTATCTTTCTATCTATCTATCTACCCTATCTATCGTCTAATCACCTTTTCAACTATTTTACAAACTTTTCTTTTAAAATTATCTATTTTAATCTAATATCTATTAATATCTTTAGCTTTTTTAATCTAGCTATCAAACCCAACTTTCCTACCCATTTTTTAAAAAAACAAAAAAAAAAATGAATAAAAATCCTTTTAAAACCAAAATCAAAACGGGCCCTAAATTTTTCCCTTTGGTGGGGAAAATATGAAAAAAATGTTTTAGGGGGAAATTGGTTTGGGGAACTGTTAGAATTAAACTGAAATTGGCAAAATAAAAAAAAGGGCCCGGGGTGGGCCCTTTTTTGGCAATAAAATAAGGGTATTGTCTTGAATAGCAAGGAAGTTTACATTCCCCAATCTTTATTTGGGAAAAAAAAAAACAATGAAATGGATGTTTAGAAAATGGCTAGGCCTTCATGTTCAGTGCAAATGTATGTATCCATAAGTCTCTATGTTAAAAACTGTAAAAATAGGAACTTGCTTTTCTGCTAACAGATTATATAGGAGGCTACTTTTTCGGTACTTTAAGAAAAAATGTTTAAATAAAGGGGCCCTTTCCCGGGTGGTTTAACAATACTCCCCTTTGGTACTTTTTTGGTTTAAAATATTTTATCTATGGACCTGTTTAGCAAAGGTCATTTGCAGAATGTACACACAATTTTTCCCATTTTCAGTTTCTCTTTACTTAAACTTTTTTTGTTCAAAGTTTTTTTTTCTTAAAGGGGTTGTCTCACTACATTGATTCTCAAACTACCTCCCTTTTTTTCTTTTTTTTAAATTTTGGAATTCACTGTTTTTTTGGCCTCTACGGGCCCTTTCAGTGATAATTGCAAGGACACCAGGTCTTAGCTATACCCACCATTGCGGGCAGCCAACCCCGGAAAATAAAAACGGAGCAGATGCAGCTCATAAAAGGGGGTTATCTAGGAAAAATAAACTTTGGGTTTTAATGACCCCCATATTGGCAAAGTAACTTTTTTTTGCAAGATTTTTAACAAAAAAAAGGCAACCCTTGTATTGGGGCCCCCCCCCTTTTAAGGGGGCATTTATCTTAAATTTGGGGGTTTACTTTAAATTTTTTTTTTGAAGCAATTTTGCAAAAATTTTTTTGGAAAAGCAAACTGGGAGTGGAGCCTGCAGTTTAGAAGAAAAATTTTTGCAAAGGGTTTTTGAACTTTTTTTAAAGATTTAACTAAACCCCGGGTTTTCATTTTTGTCGCTGAAAAATTTTTAATGGCAAAAAAAATATACTGCCTCATGAATGAAAACTGTCTGGGTCTAAGACTTTCTTTTAATGCCAATTAGTAACCAATCAGAACTTCCCCTTTTTTTTTAATAAGTCCCCTCTAAAAAAAGGAAAGGGTGAGCCTGTTTGGGGGTTGGGCTAGGGGCAACCCCCGCAAAAGACCCGAAAAAATTTTTCATACATAAAGGCCCCCCTTACCCCCGCGAACCCACCCAAAACTGGTTGAAATTTCTGGTCCCAATGCATTTTTTAAAACTTTAAAAAGGGGAAATGCCCAATGAAAAAAAAAAATTTTTGTTTTTAGTTTTTTTTTGAATAAAGAATTTAATCCAATAAAATTTTGGGGGGCCTTTATTTTTGAAAATTTGGGGTAGCAGTAAACGGGGTCTTTTTTGGGCATTTCAGAAACCCAAACCAATAATCAGTTTTTTCCTATAAAACCTTTGGAAAAAAAAAAACCCTTAGTTTCGGGACGGGAATTGCTATGGGCAAAAAAGACACCCTTACAAGTAGACAGTTTTTCATACATAAGGCCCTTTATTTTTAAACATGCCCCAATTTTCCTATAGTAGTGCCTCTCTCACAGTTCTAGAAGGCCTAAGTTTCTCTTTCTCTTTCTCTTTCCAGCTCCTTTCCCGTAATGCCTTGTGATAAGCAAAACCCTTAGTAGGGGGCTAAAAGGGCAATCAAAACACTACAAAACCTTAACTGGTGTTTCTCCAAAAGGAGAGATTTTTCCCCTTCTCTCTCCACCACTCATTGTTTCCCACCATTCAACCCCCAATATCCGTTTCTGCTTTTATACTAAAAGGGGGGGCCCAAAACCCCCCCCGAAACCCGTATGTTAGATGAGCAATATTGGGCTTAAAATTTAAAACCTTTTTTTTGGGCTTATCAAAGTTTCAGTGAATAAAGGGAAAAATTTAAGGATTTGTTACAACCTATAAAAGGGGGGCAGGGGAGGCTTTCCAGCCCCTTTTCCCCAAAATGCCTTGTGAAGGGCAGATGCTTAGTAGGGGCTAAAAGCAACAAAACCAAACACACCTTAACGGGTCTCTCCAAAAAGAATTTTCCCCTTCTCCACCACTCATTGCCTCCCCCAGCCCAACCCCAATAAAACCTCCCTCACATGATGAGGGAAAAAACCCACGAAACGCGTAGTAATGAAATTTTTGGCTTGACAATATTCCTTTTTGCTTCCAAAATTCAGTGAATCAGAAGAAAATTTTTGGGGGGGTTTTTTACAACCATAGAGGGCCGGGAGCTTTCCAGCTCCTTTTCCCTAAGTTTTTGGGATATGCAATCTATATGGGCAAAAAGGAAAATAAAACCACACACCTTAACGGGTTGCTCCCATAAGGGAATTTTTCCCCTTCTCTAAGTTTTCCTTTTTTGACATGGCAGATCGCTTATTTCCTACGCCTGTGTCAGTAATTTTCTTGAAGGGGCCGCTTGGCTTAGTTTAATAGCTAAACCAGTCCCATTCTCTATCAAGGCTGATGCAGATACCAAAAAATGGGCAGGCTAAGATCTTAAACAGAGCCACAGAACAAACCCCTTTCAAACACATCACTGACACAGAAAACAGGAAAAAGTGCTTTGCTGTTTCGCAATGGCAGAAACCCACACTAATTATGGTAGCATAACCATAGGACAGACAAATGCAATAGGGACTGTGGCAGAGCGACCTAAGGCAGTCGCATGTTTCTGCCACTAGGTGGAGTACAGCAGGATACTTGCTGCAGATGTGCCACCGCAGACTTTGTCTCGGTGGGGGAAGTCAGCTATTTTGTGTCAGTTGCCACAGGTTGCTACCATGGCTGATATGTGGGTAATTATGGTTTACCTGGAATGGCCATAGCGTTGTGAGGGTAGCCATTAATACATTCCAGAACAGGCTTTTTATAGGTCCCTGGAGGCCTATAAATGCCTGGTACTCAAGGCGATCTGGGGGTGTGATTTTGCAACCTGGTGTGTAGAGCAGCAGAGCTGAGGAGGAAGCTATGATCAATCCCTAGGATTGAGGGAAGCCGGAACCAGTGGAGACTGGTATGAGAAACGTTTTGGTGGTGCTGGGTACTAGACTCAGAGAGGGTTCGCTATGTTTAGTCAGGGGCCAGATGGCCAAGGGTTTTGTTTATGTTTTTTCTGTAACCTGAGGCCTCGCCTGAATAAAGCTGGCTGAGGCAATTTTAGCCACTTCCCGCATCTGGACCTATGGGTACATCTAAATGAATGAGAAATGGTGCATCTGGAAGCATAGTGAAGGTTTCAATCACTGCCATGTTTTTTATCTTACTACTTCCTGCGCCAGGCAGGAAGTAATACAGACGCGGTATTAGTACACCCTATTACAATGCAATAGGCTGTATAAATGACCGAGCCCCCTAGTGGTAAAATAAAATGTTTACAGTAAAAAAAAAATATATATATAGGTCCAATCTATTAAAATATAACATCTATTTATCCTATACGCTGAACACCGTAGAAGAAAAAGAAAATTCCAAAGGCCAACATTTTTGGTCATTTCATGTCCCCTAGAAATTGGAATAAAAATGATCAAAAAGTTAGATGTGTTCCAAACTAGTACCAATAAAAAGTAGACTTCAGCCCGAACATAACGAAAATCATACATATTTGGTATTGCCGAATTCACATCAACCTAAAGAATACAGATAACACACGATGTATATCGAAGATTGAATGCTGTAAAAACATTGCGCTAGTGCTTTTTTTCACATTATGTCCCACTTAGAATTTTTTTGTGGTTTCCCAGTGTATTCTATGGTACGGTAAATGACACCATTAGAAAGTACATCTTGTCCTGCAAAATAAAAGCCCTCATTTGAGCCCCCAGCAACCACTGCGCTAGTGTCTTTTTTTAACATTTTGTCCCACTTAGAATTTTTTTGTGGTTTCCCAGTATATTCTATGGTACGGTAAATGACACCTTTAGAAAGTACATCTTGTCCTGCAAAATAAAAGCCATCATCTGTCTATGTAGATGAAAAAATTAAAAAAAATATGGCTCTGAGGCTAAAAGACCCGTTAACGCGATTGAGGCATTACAGTATTTACAAAAGTCTGTTTATTTACCAATAATTTGAACTATTTTGAATTTTTACTTTTAGCAGTTTGCAAAGTGAATTTAATTATTTTTCATCCACTTTATATGTAGTTTTCTGTATGTATATTGTAAATTATTGTACTTGAGTGCCATAGTAGAGAGTTAATGATAGTTCTTGGGAATCTCAACATAGCAGCCTGCAGCTGCTTTGTATTTCCCTTGGATACATGTTTGTGCATAGTATAGCTTTCATTGTTTGTTGCCCTTAAGCAAAAACTGTTTGATGGTCTATTTCTCCCAGGGCAATGCTGCTGAAGAAGAAACTACATGAAGCATACAGGATTACTTATACATGAGACTGTTAATTTTTACCATTCTGGCATAATAAATGGCACATTACAGTTCTATCATCTTGTTGAATAACAAAAGTCTATGTTCAGGATTTGTGACAGATGGATGGAAATATCTTTGTTTTTTTGTGTGTGATTTAGTAAGAATGAATATGTTTGACTCTTATTTTATACAAAATGTATTGATTGATTTAGTCAAGTGGATATTATGATATAAACAAATAAATAAATATAATTTTGCATTTAGTACCCTAACAGATACAAATAATTTGTATCAGCTTCCCTAGCATTCATATATCTTTAAAAGTTTGGGATACATGTATGATTTAATTTACCGAAACATATTTTCTTGGGTAGATGATTTTTTAAAAAAATGTTGTTTAATATTTTTTAATGCCGATCATTTGTCTAAAGCTAAATTTTTAAAGTTTTATTTATTATTTGGGTTAGTTTTATACTGGAGTTACTAACTTGGGCATATTATTTACTTCTGTTTAAAATAGGGATGAGTGATTATAATCGACAAAGTAGAAATCGGCACGATTTTTAGGCTGATCGGAAATTTCCGATCACGCAATATTTGAGGTGACAATCTTACAGATAATCTATTAAATATCCCCACCATTTTCACATTTCCGTCATTTTGGCGGCCAGCAAATCAGCTTTGAACATAGAGGAGCTGGGTGTGCGACGTCCCTGACTGTAATGTGTAGGGTTGTCATTGGCTGGAAAAATCACATGACCTCGTTTTTGCATAGACCAGCGTTTCCTGTTCAGCATCATTTTTCAGTGTCTAACATTTAGAGCAAGACGTCTGCTGCGTGACCCCTCAAAAACAGCTAAGCTAAGAGACACAGATCTTATCTTTATTCATACAGACAACTATGCTTCTAGCTGTGAACATTAGAATATAGGTAGATAAGAGGGGGGGGGGGAGCGGACAGATGGACAGACAGCCAGGTTTTGGAAAAGGAGGGTCATATGTCAGCCCAACCTGATTTGAACCTACATTGAA